>JADLZK010013015.1:0-50057 GCA_015847255.1 Hyparrhenia diplandra
ATAATTAAATACTTTTTATTCATATATTAAGAGTAAGACTATACAAATTTTTAGGTAAATGCCCGTGCGTTGCAACGGGAACAAAATAATTTAATTTCCAACCACCTCAATATGGGTCGACGTTATGTTTCAAAGGGTGATATACTTATGTGATGTTATTAAAGAATGGCTTAACCATTCATTATTATCGATCATGATTCCAATATTGCTCTTACAAGATGGTTCAATCATCATATATGAAACAGTGTTGTATGTGTTGGAGAACCAACAGGAAACAAAATAACTGAACCTTATTACAGTCGCATAGATCAGCTCCCTAACAGGGAAAGCTGGGCTCCTATCAGTTCATAATACCGTTCATAATTGGTAAAAGTTACTCAGAACTGACAGTCAATTGACATGTTTCTAGAATCCAAGTATAATAAGCGACACATATATATCCCTCCATAACCAAATTATCCCAATATTAATGTACCACAAAGGTCATTAATCTTGTTTACAGATCTTCTTTGTCTCAAATGTCATTAATCTTGTTTTAGATATCTTCTTTGTCTCCTTGATGCTGGTCGATATGGTCCAAGCCCCTATTAGACAAGAAGACATTGCAATTATATGGTCAGCAATGTTCTACCAAATCAACACATTGTTAGCAAGCAGTGTATCTGAAGAAGCATAAGTCAACAAAGAGCTTAATTCCCCAAATCAAGCATGGTTAATTATTATAAAATTTAGATATCTTATACACTCGTGTCTAAGTGGTTCAAGGTCTAAAGTCTGCTTGTGCTAGTTATGTACCATTACCCCATGATGAGAGCTACAAGCCAAATATATATTGTATACACTCAATGGCTAAGCGATTTGCAATCGTTTGATCCTACAACAGAGAAGCTGCATATGACTCGAAACAAATAAAAAAGTATATATCCTCCATTTACTTCATTCATGTGCTAAGAACTTTATATATGAATGTATGCCTCGTATGTGCTTACCCGAACAAAACCAATAGCAATTATCCTTTCCATCATCAAATACTTACTGTATACTACAAACCTTTGGGTAATCTCTATTTATTACGGGGAGCTCACCAAAGACAATTTCTGTGATATATCACTCATGCTCACTTCCAGATCCAAAATCCACTTTACCTGTTGGTTTTTTGAGAGGAAGAAAAAGGTTAGGAAAGACATTTTTTCTATGTATTTTCAACAAAGCTTCTGCCAATCTCATTTAATCTTAGGGCATGAATATTGGTATGTGGAATTCAGTACAGGTTGAAAGCACACAGATGTTTTTGACATATCAAA
This sequence comes from Hyparrhenia diplandra, assembly GCA_015847255.1. Classification (NCBI taxonomy): domain Eukaryota; kingdom Viridiplantae; phylum Streptophyta; class Magnoliopsida; order Poales; family Poaceae; genus Hyparrhenia; species Hyparrhenia diplandra. Next base: position 1,305 of record JADLZK010013015.1, read on the forward strand.
ACATCCGGCATTTGTGCTCAGTCAACATTGAATTGTCCACATTTCAAGCAGACAACTATTTTTAGAAGTATATGATTGAATCTCTGTTCTGATTAAAATTCAAATTACAAGAAAGCTTCTTCTCTGGTAGTGTTATGGATCAATTGTGCCAACTATATAATTAACATAGACAGCAGCCTGAAAATTCCCATGTTTCTGAAAAAAGATATAAATATTTGGAAGTTATGTGGATGAGTGTAGTAGATGCCCTCATCTTTCTCAATTTTTGTGTATGCTAACCAGACATCAAGACACAGAGGAAAGTGGCTAAGCATGCATCCAAAAGAACTGAATGTTATTTCATTTAACCTGTTGCTCCTGTATGTTGAGCTGACCGACTCTGAAGAGTTCTGAGATGGTGCTTCTATTAGTTATGCTGATATTTAATTGCTGGGAACCAAAACATAGAGGCATCGAGTCAAGCAAGCTGCTACCATTGTCTGGAAATGATGTGTTTTGAATTTTGATGGACCCAAATTTCATTGCATCTAGTGTTGGCAGAGCAATTAGTCCGCGGTGAAATGTCATATGGACAAACTTATATTTAGTCGAAAAGGTATAGTCTGCATGTGAGAAAAAAATATACATGTTCATCAACAAGAGCTTACCCTTTCTAAGATGTTATAGACTGCATTCCATAAATAAGTCCACCTTAGATGAGAGAATTTGCTCTCCTTTAATATCAGCATGTTACATGGGTATGTCAATTCCCGGCTCATGAATTTTCTTATGACCAGAAGATTTAATTATATCAAGCATGAAAGGCGAGCTAAGAAAGCAAATTACAATATGGTCAGCCATTACCACCCTTTGAAGAAACCTTGCCTGTATCAATTATAAACTGAACATATTAAAACTAAAGAAAAATGAGCACATGATCAAACACTACAGTACCAGACCATCACTCTAGGGATGGGATGCTGAAGAGGTGTTGCCTCAACACCATTAAACCTTGAAGAGCAAAACAATATTCACTATTAATTCATTGGTCGAGAAGAGTAGGAAAATGGGGCATACGCCACTCATCCCCATCACCCTGACTATTAATTCATGGTTAGGCTACCATTCTACAGCTAGTACAACCCCAAAATCCAAACAAACCAAATCCATCAGATCAAATCCAGGGAATGGGGCATACGCCACTCACCCCATTGGGCTGCCGGGAGTCCTTGTCCAGCTTGCGTGTCTCCCGCCGGCCGGAGTCGTCCGCTGCCCTACCATCGGGCGCCGAAGTCGACCTTCCGCCGGTTGTCGTCGTTCGCCTTCCGCTACCGCCGCCAGTTGTCCTCGCCCGGCTTCTGCACCGCCAGCCGCCGGGCTTCCGCTTGCCGCAGCTGCTGCCAGGTGATCTAGAAAATCCTGCACTGAAGATCAAGCAAGATTAGTTGGCCGCACGGATCTGGCCATCTCCTGTGGAGGCAACACACTCCTCAATGGCAGCAGGATGCGTTGCCATTGCCATGGGAGGAGGCCATGTGGATAGAGTTGTTGGGGGAAGGGGGAAGTTTACGCATGGCTCTAGGTATTTCCGGCTGCGGTGCTGCCCGGTCGACGATGGGCGACGGCGTAGAGCCTAGAGGCGGCGGCACTGGTCGGGCCTTCCAACGGCGGCGCAGGGATGTCGCGGGGAGAGACAGTCACCGGGTCAACCGTGCGGGTGGGCGAGCGATGGGAACGTGGGAGGTGTGCCGGGTGGGCAAAGGAGCGCCGCGCGTGAAGGGCCAGGCGAGCGAAGAGCGGGCGGTAGGGCGGTAGTTTTCGCTCGCCTGTCGACGATTGGTTTTGAGGCTTTTTGTAGTACAGAATATACCTATGATTATCTTTTCAGTAATAAAATCATATAAAACACAACTAGGTGATATATATCATTGTCACTAAAACACTAAGGGCTTGTTTGGTTACAACCCCTGGCTGTGTTGCTGGAAAAATTCATTGCCCGCAAGTTGCCTGTCAAAGCAATCGATTTTGCACCGCCGCAGCAAAGAACCCTCTCGCTTGCTTTTGGTTGAAGTTTGATGCCTGGAAAAGCTGTCAAGTGCATTAATTACATAGAAATTTCTCCGGGCAAGTTATCGCGGTCATCCAGCGACCGATTTCCTACGCTTTGGGCCCTGAGCTATTGCCCGGATGAAGGAGGAACGAGGGCGTCAACCAAACAAGTACCGGGGAAGGTCCGGGGCACAGCAGGGAGGCAAAATTCTTTGAGGTCGCAACCAAACAAGCCCTAAAAGACCGAAGTCGATCTCGAGAGACTTATAAGGTCACCCTAGACATCTTACGTCAATGGGCATGCCATTTATCACCAAAAAAATGTCGGGCCGGGAGGGGCGCGCCGCCCGGTGTGGCGCCGCCTATCATCTCGTTATCACTATTACTTAAGTTTAGTCAAATTAGGAGCTATTACTTAGGGGTTAAGTTTGGTCAAATTAGGAAGATTCGGATTGCTTGCGAGTAGTCAAGTTGAGTCCTCCCTATAATTATAAAGAGAGATGTATCCTTTTCGGATCAAGAAAGAAATAAAATAAAATAGGGTTTAACCCTCGGCTCCTGCCTCCCTAGCTTTCACGCGCGCCGCCATGCCGCGCACCAGCGCTGCCCTTCTTTCCCGCAACGACAACCTGCGCTAGGGCGTCAACGACCGCCCCGGCGCCACCCACAGGCCAATGGATTTGGTTCGTGACAAATAGGGTCGTAGGTCCTAGGATATATATAAGAAATTGCAAGCACTTGTTCATGTCAATGATTAACGCGGACACTGTAAGGAACCTAATAAGTTGAGTTGTATTTAGTTTTTACATATTGGTTTTAGCTGGCCTCCTAAAAAATAATTTTCGACTCCACCGCTAGTTGTGTTAAAGAATTAAAGAGAATTACTTTCAGCTATAGAATCACTTCTCTTATAGAATCATCTTCCATAGAAATTCAGAATTATACGGTGCTCTACTAGCAATTTTTTTGTAACTGTAGTGATGATTAATTCTTTATTTATTTTTCCTTTCCGGTTAACATATCAATTTGTATTAAATTTTCTTAGGCCTTGAGAGTGGGTTTTCTTTGTCCAAGTATATGCGTTGTAATTTTTTTCATAATAATATTAGTGTTGGAAAATTATGTTTTACTAGCTCCTATTACCATGGTTATCTGCAGGTTTGAGAGTGAATGAACATATGACACCTGAATGAAGATAGTTAAAACCTACTGTAGTACTACTACAGTAGCAGAGTAACACAGAACGAATGAAGCAGAGAATTGTTCTCCGGCGGCCGGCCGGCATACACATCTTGGTTGGCGTGTCAGCTGGATCCGCCATGCTCGTCGAAGAGCAGCATCTCGCGGTAGTGGCACTCATGGCTGCAGAAGGCCATCTCCCCCCTGTACATGAAGATGTCGTTGCCCTGTCCCAGGTCCTTGCTGCAGCCATGGCACCACCTCAGGAACTCGTCCTCCTCCTCCACGACGACGACGCGGTCGTCGAATATGTGCGTCGTCCTCGGGTTGGGCCCGCGCGCGATGACGCGGGTGTAGTCCTCCGTCGACGCTTCCATCTCCTCCCTCGGCGACAACACGCGCCGGCACCGGCTCCCTGCTTCCGGGGATGAGGAGCCCAGCGCGGACGACGACGCGGAGATCCGCCGGCACGCCCGGATTATCCTCTGTCCTGTCGTCAGCACCGTCGTCGCGGGTGGGAGGGGGTCAGCGTCGTCGTTCAGGGCGCCGGCGAGGCCGACACCGACGGCCCTCGCCTCCCAGGGGCGCTGCTGGCTCCTGCTCTTGCCGCACCGACGACGATCGTCTCCGCCTGATGATGATATTGATGGTGAGGTCGTCCCGCGACCGCGACGGGAGAACGGAACGGCCGTGGCCACCGGAGACGTGGTGGGGCTGCCGGCCGGTGCCTGCAGCGTGGAGGTGGGGCTCACCATCACGACGACGGCCCCCGCTAGCTCCGCCGGCGCCGAGAACAACGCCTCCTCTCCGGAGACGACGCCGCCGCCGCCGCTCCTGCAGCCAGAACAGCTTCGGAGGCACTGCCATGGGAGGAGGCGGCATCGACGGAACGGCGGCGGTGCCTGTGTAGTGGCGGCTGAAATCAAACGCGGCCTCGCGCTGCCGCTGCTCCCGAAACTCCGCCGCCACCACCTGGCCCAGCCATCCTCCCCAACATCTTCGTCAGTTCCCGCTTCGGCGGCGATAGTTGTTGCACACCGTGATCACAGCGTGCTAGCTGCAAAAATGCATGCCATGGAGCCGCGCGCCCGTCAGGAATCAGGATCATGCATGCTGTAAAACTAATAGATTAGGATGCATGTGGATACTTAATTCAAGAAGGAAGAGCATGCAGTCGAGTCACAGAGCAGAGGGGCAGCCATGGAATGGAACGAAGAAAATCAAGCAATGGGCAACCGCAACAAAGGCTGATGATGCCTGCCTGTTACATATATATACATATACATGCATGCAGCTGCACCTTTTTCACACAAGGAGATGAGGAGCCCGTGGCCGTCCGATTGCATGCACTGAAGCTGCAGTACGTAGGACCACGACTTGCATTGAGCAGATTCAATTGCAATACAATGCGACAAAGTAAGGAAGTGTTTCAATGATGGGTAAAAAGTTTGGAAAAACGGACGTGATGCGGATTGTTTGGTTGATACGTGGATTCACCGTATCATTTCAACCGCATGCATGATAAATCAATTCTCGTGTGGTCCACATGTTGCGGATGGTTCGTACCCAATTTGTTTCCAAAAGTTTTGAAGTGTTGCATTGGATGTCATGTGGGATGTCGCAGAGGTATCTACTACACCTATATAGACAAACCCTCTTAGCTAATTATCTCAAACACGCAGTATATCCACCCTCATCATTCCACTAACACCCCACTTAGCTAATCTCTCTCAACATGCAAGTTTTATCCACCTCATCATTCCACTAACGGTCGTATTCATGGTCAACTAGCATTTGCGATTATAATCTACATGCAAGCAAGACACATCATCCACTAGCATTATGCCACGCCATCCACTAACATTAACTTTTAATTGTTTATTCTTTTATAAAAATAATCTTATTTCAAACCATCAACAATTTTTGTGGCAAGCGTATGGGGTATTGCTTTCTTAATCCTTCGTGATCTTAAGGTTTTGTGTTGAAAATTCTAATTAAATAACTCACATATCATCAAATGATCAACTCACATGTTTATATCTTTCTTTCAATCACCAAATGATTGCTAAAAAACTAACCTTAAATTCTCGCGGCAACGCTTGGGGAATCCACCTAGGTATTGCTTTCTTGATCCGTGAGACCTTAAGGTTTTTGGATTGGAACTTCTCATTAAATAACTCACATGTTTATATCTTTCTTTCCATCGTCAAATGATCAACTCACATGTTTATATCTTTCTTTCCATCATCAAATGATCACTAAAAACTAACCTTAAATTCCTGCGGCAACATTTGGGGATCCACATGGGTATTGCTTTCTTGATCCTTGAGACCTTAAGGTTTTTGTGTTGGAAATTATCATTAAATAACTCATATGTTTATATCTTTCTTTTCATCATCAAATGATCAACTCACATGTTTATATTTTTCTTTCCATCATCAAATGATCACTAAAAAACTGACCTTAAATTCAGCGGCAGCAGCGTCTAGATTTGTTGAAGTTACATAAAATACTAGAAGACAAACACCCAAGGTATGTTGGATCATTAACAGGTTTGTACTTTTTCAAATCTATTTTTATTACAAACTGATAATTTTTGTGTTGTACATCAAGTTCTAAAAAATATCCTCCACAAGTTAGTGACCTATGTTTTATTTGAAGTTGAAGATCCAAGATTAAGATGATGTATTTTCTTTAGTTCATTATTGAAAATATTTTTAAATTTCTTTTAGCTAGATTAAATTTACTTTTGCATACCCACACCAATGCGGGGAATTCTCCTAGTTTGAATAACAATAAAAAACAAATTACAGCTGTCATGAAACCATGAAATGAATTTATTAGAATTAATTAATTCATCATTAGCACATATGTTACTGTAGCACTTTATATTAATTTTTCTTAGGCCTTGAGAGTGTGGGTTTTCTTTGTCCAGGTATATGCATTGTAATCATGACTAATTAGGCTTAAAAGATCATCTCGCAAAGTTATCACAAATTGTGTAATTAGTTATTTATTTCGTGTGTATTTATGCATGTGTCGATGACAGACACTCATGGGCCGTGATGTAAAGGCGATGGCCCACCTGGTGACTCCGTTAACTCGCTAGAAGTCGTGCATGCTGACGTCGGCATACTCCCTCCGCCCTATTGAAAGTGTCCATTATGACTTTCATCGTGTTTAACCATTCGTGTTATTCAAAAATTTTAAATAAACAAATTATTATTAAAATATCTTTAGTGATAAAATTAGTCAACAAAATAAATTATATTTATAATTTTTGTGTGAATAAAATGAATGATCGGATATGAAGTCCGGAAGTAAAAAAATGATATCTTTAATGGGGACAGAGGAAGGAAGCTTTAGCGGCTACTCCCCTCTGTCCCATGGAGTTCGTCGTTTTTAACTTTTAAACTTCATGTTTGACCATCTGTCTTATTCAAAATATTTATGCAAATCATAAAACAAATTAATCAATATTCAAGTATCTTCATTGATAAAATAAGTCGTAACAAAATAAATTATATTTGTGTAAAATTTTTGAATAAGGCTAAACATCGAATAAGATGGCACGGAATCAGGGGTGACAAACTCGGTGGGACGGAGGGAGTATACAAAAATAGCCCTTGAAATTAAGATCTCTGTTGATTTTACAATTCCCTAATGAGGGGCTAATTTTTAGCGTCAGCTCTAGTAATAGTAAGGGACCCTTCCTAGCCGACCCTTCAAACATGTCGAGCTACAAACGTTATGACAAAATTTTTTAGAGTAAATCTATCCTATATTGTTCATCTTCTTCCTCGTGTACATGTATATACAGGTGCTCAAAGGGACTGTTTTCGTGCAAATAAGAGAACCGCACGGATGCTCTCTTTCTCTATAGGAACTGTCATTAGTGAATGCTAATGATGGCAATTGCTTCCTAACTAATGATTAAAACAGTTCTCAACAACTCGATCCATGGGAATTCCGGTGGTCCAATATGCTAGAGGAACCGGCTATGCTAGAGGGATCAAAAGAATCTCCTCTAAGCAATTGTAAAATTCCTCTATTTTTTCTATGTTCTGATTGGCCACGCATGCATACGGACTCGTGATAGACTGACGAGAGAGCAGAGTGCATGTATGGTCCTGAACTCATGAGTATTCTTGTGTAGGCTAGGCTGAAAACCTATGCCATATCTCTGCGTATAAACGGGACAATGCTGCATAAAATGGAGACAGGATATGGTTGTAGCAGGCATTAGTACGTGCCAGCATCCTGATGCAGTGGAAAATTTTGACCAGAGCACTGGTACGTTGTGTGCGCTTTCACAAGGTAGCCGGATCCTTCGTATACAAGGGAATTACCTGAAAAGAAATTCATATTCCCGTGTTAGAGATATATATATTTTCTAGCCCTTGAAGTTGATGTGTTTGTGTATATAACGGCAATTTAATCATATATTATCTTTGTTCCAAATTATAAGTCGATCACTTTAGTTTTCCTCAATATATAATTTTTTATGATACACCATGTTATGTCTAAATAAAAAATAAGAATAATGTTCTTAAAACCGCAAAATGATTTAGTCTCCACGCCCTGAAAAAAATAGTTCTACCATTTGAATTTTGACTCGTGCCACTATAGCATGGGTCTTACTGCACTCGCCCCTCCCACTTGTCATTCTCATCCTGACCACGCAACTCACCCCTTCATCTTACCATGTTGTCGCTCGTTGTCGGGGATATGAAAACCAGGATACCTTAAGCGGATCCATGCATGGTGGAGATTGATGACCCGATGACATGGGCCAAATCCTACGGAAGGATGAGGTTGATCTCAGTTGGACCCCTGGACGAAGCTAAACGTCCTGCTCAAGCCTCGCCACCCTGGTTTGCCTGCGACGGCCCGCGAAGGGGAGCCTTGAGCGAGGTAAGCCTGTTCAAGGCTGAATGGGTGCCTTGGCCTGTCCGGCACGAAAAGGCGAACGTGTGCCACAGTGCCCTCCATACCCGCCCCCATACAGGGTAAGGCATAAGGAACGTGACCGGTGTCGAGTCCAACTACTCTGGACAAGATCATACAGTAGCAAGCCCGACCAATGTTGTGCGGAATGGCATGGACTGGCGTCATAGCTCTAGACTCAGGTACGACGACGACGGATCACACGCTCAGGCCGTCCTGTAAAAGGGAAGCGGGCCCCACACCGATTGGAGGGACGGCGCACCAGAGGAGCATAGTACAACCGCCATACCGAAGGCCATGTCGACAAGACTCGGCGCACGACGGAAGGGATGAAGACGATGACGAAGACCATACCGCCTTTGTACCACACTTTCCTTCACCGCTACAAAATCCACTTGTAACATATGCTCTCTCTTTGAGCTATAAAAGGAGAGGCAGACCCTCCATCTAGATTGGTTTTTTTTCTAGAAGACAACCCAAGGTTGAATTCCACAACACAAGCCTCCTGAGCACTCAGAGACGCTCCACACCACGCGTAGAGCCCCTCTAGACTCAAACATACACACACCAAGTCCCAGGCTCGGGTCATCTTTGACCTGGGTCTAGAACTCACCTTCTCAGATACTTGGAAGCCTGCTCCCTCTCTCACCTGCTTGTATACACCTACTATAAGCAAAAACTCATGAGCTCGATGCTCACCGCTGGACTAGGGACATCTTTGCCTGAACTAGGATAAACATTATCTCCATTGTCTCATTTACTTTGCTGCAATTTATTTTACCATGTCGAGCTAGACACACTATGCATACGATTGCTCGTTGGTCAAATTTGTAAACACCGACACCCGTTGTTGCCACCATGCCGACGTCTATCATCACCACATGCGAGAGGCAAGCCCTACTTCTCCTCGGCATGCGGCGCCAGTTTGAGGCGGAGCCCGTCCTCCTCGCCTTCCTCTACTGGGCAGTGGCGGCCTCTTCGACTATCTCTTCAGGGCCTACGATGAGGCTGATCTAGTGCAATTGGAGGCGGCATGGCGTTAAGCGGCCCTGAGTGCAGGATAGCGCGACATCGAGTGCCACCCTGTGAGTGCATGAAGCAGACCGACATCGAGCGGAAGCGAAGCACATAACCTGGCATCGGAGGCGGAGCGACCGACATGGAAGGAAAGTGGCGTGCATGTATTGAGCAGAGGAGTCTCCACTGCTGGGGAAGGAGAGGCTGAGGGACCAGAGCTGGGCATCGTCTTTTGCATATGGAAAATAAAGGTGTGAAGAAAAGAGAATAGTAGGGTCATTCTGGACTCTCTTTTTACCTTGGTCTTGCTTGGGATGACCGCCTAGTCCTAAAACGACTCTTAATCAAGGGAGTATAGTTCAGAATGAAGAGAGTACTCGATGAAAATGCCAAGAAACATAATGACCAACAACATTTTGACCGTGTTTTCAGGTCAAACAAACATTTGTGATCTATGAAGGCTATCTTATTCTCATGGTCTCACCTAGTAGTATGCTCCAAAGCACATTACTCTTATGAAACATCGTTAGGGGCACTTGGAACTGTGCTTGTTGCTTGTGAATGGACGCACGTAAAGACGGCAATAGGATAGCTATCTTCCCAACAATGGAGAGTCGACACGTAAGGAACATGGCCATCAAGAAAAGGACGTTTGGAGGCAAATCAAAGTCCCAACTATTCCCTTACTTGTGTGTTGTGTCTCGACTCAATTATTGGCTGCTTCGCTCACTTCTCTGCAGTTGGAGCGCTGACGGGAGGGTCTTCAGATCGACACGCATCGGAATTCTTGTGTTGTTGATCTGCAGTGTGTGCACTGATGAGAATTACACAACTGAACTGAGGCATTATTCAGGATGGTCCACATCAGAAAGGACTAAATTAACGAGTGGCTGAACTGGAATGCTGGTCCAAGCAATGCATCGGTCTGGTCCACCTGTGTGTTCCTGTGGGTGCTCCTCTAAAAATTTTGGATGGCTACTTTGACCACCACCTATCTCTATATGTACCTTGAGATCAAAGTGATATACTACATATACTGTGTCCAGTGCTAGGGGTCCCTCGTCCTTAGCTGCTACCATCTGAAAGTGAGCCTCATTATCAATGTGGGGGTTGCATGCATGATATTAGACTCTGAGTATTTTGATCCACACCCCCCACCCACCCCACACACACACACACACACACAAAAAAAAAAACCCGAGAGTTGTTGTCTTTCTTAACAAGTGGCTGAGGGTTTTATAGTCAAGTCTGAATACTACCAAGGAGGAAACAAATAACCAACCAAGAACCCCAACCAGCAATTTCCAAAAAAAAAAAAGGCCACTTAATAAACATTGCACTCTCTGGAATTAGTAGTCTCAAGTTTTGCCATATACTAGAGCATTCTGGAATCTGAAATGCCATGGTTTGCTTCTGACTTGGCATGTCCACAGAAACAAATGAAATTAATATTTATAAAAGGAATGCCAATACATTATTTTTATTGTTATATATGCAAGGAATTCAGCCACCTCTAGATGAACATATTGTGTAAAATGTCTAGAAACGATACCCGACCTTGTATTCTATTTATTCCAAATTATAAGGCGTTTCGAGTTTTCCACATACATTGTTTTATTTTATCTAGGCATCATATATAGCAAAATGCATAAGTTATGTATCTAATAAACCAAAACATATATCTCACAATTTGAAATGGAGTGAGCACTATTTGGGACACCAAGCAGTATGTTTTCTTACATGTCTATGTTTCTTACATGTCTGCAAGACTGCAACTAGTTTTTATTAGATAGATAATGGTCTGTGTTCAACTCATGGTAGCCCAAACCAATTCATGGTCCATCAAGGTAAAAGAGAAGAGAAGAGAAGAGAAGAGAAGAGAAGATGATTAGCATGAACTGCTGGTACCAAATCTTTGCGCTGTTCCTATTTACACTGTGACCCCCAAACCACATGCCCAAACAGTCAGTATGACCCATACGACACGGCCTTAACTCTCCTTTGATCTCACGAGCAATGATGTCTTGAAGGGATATGATCACTCCATGCATGCCTATATATGAAGGCCTTTCACCCTTTGGTGTCAATTCTCAGTTTCCCTTGGAAATCACCTTCCTTGTAGTCAGGCTTTCGTATATTTTTGGGCCCTAATTGGTTGGTAGCCAGAATTTAGTTGCCAAAACTTGGTTCACCCAAATTTTGGCTTCCATTTGGTGTATTACAAAAATTTATCAACATCTCATATTTAGCATGTTAAATCTATGCTAAATATTTTTTGTCCAAGTTTTAGCAATTTTTGCTTGTTAAATCTTTGCCATGACAAATTTTGGTAGCTAACCAAACAAGTCCTTGATCTTATGCTCCAACTCTCATTGGAGGTCACTCTCCTTGTGATGGCCAGTCTTTCACTGATATTTTGCGCCCTTTGCTAAGTGTTTCTAACCTTCCTGTTAGAGGTCACTATCTTGTGGTCTGCATCTTACTATTACTATGTGTGCCTGCAGTGTGGACAGTATTCTAGTTTAGTACAAATGGCTGAGAGCACAATTCTTTTCCTCTTTCTTTTGCTCTCCAGCAATCAAATCTCAACGACTTTTCCTTTGACAAGTTAGTTCAGGGAACAAATAGCAGCTTTTCTTTTACAAAAGAGGGTTATTATACCTGGTTCTGTACGCGTTCATGTGGTGCAAAATAGTCACGAACTTTCACTGTCAAAAGCAAGGCTTGCACTTGAAGGTCACCAAATATATGCTCAGCCACAGAGGAGGAGCTTGACACTGCATCTGCATCTTACAAATACGTACAATGATGAAACTAGAACAGAATGTGCAATCATGTTCTCTCCCTGTCTTTCAATGACTGATGGATGCCAACCTATCACCTTGATGATTGACAATTACACTTGACAGCCAGCTAAAGAAAGTTATCGGCGGGCCAGGTGTCGCGCAGCAAGGCTTCTGCCAGTCACAGCCATTAACCCTACGATAATGGTGACAACGGACAAGAGGTTATGGAACAAGTACCAGTGCTTAACTTTGATACATCCTCATCAGCACGAAACGCAGGGCCCATCAGCTGGTTAACTAATAAGACAGCACAACGATCAAAGTCTGTGCTAATAATTGGTGTTTGTGCAAAGGAAGTGTGTGTGTGGATCAGGATGCAGTGACTTTGGATTAGTATGAACCTAGGGCGAGTCTTGGATTGGAAGGAACAATCACAAACGAAGAAAGGGGACGGGATTTGAGCCCACTAACCAACCTTTTGAGGCAATTTTTGGCAAACCCCCACTAATATAATGTTGTCACTGCTATCAAAGAGGAATGATCCTTCGGGACAATCTGCATGTACACTCTTGTAGAAGCTAGGATCAATTGGCAGCGGACAAACACATGGATTCTACCCTAGGAACATCTCACTGAGTGTGACAGCGTTGGTGTTTTGGACTCTGCAGTACAGGAATCAGGATGACAACATACTCGCGCGCTAAGCTACAAATGGAGTGCTTTCTTCGTCGAGATTCCAATAAGATAGTGAGGAAAGTAGATGATGTTGGTGATGAAACACCTTGAGTCAAGACTCAATCTGTATCTTAGGGAGAAGCTGATGGTTATGGATTAATACCTTGTTTAGATCAGTGTTTGTTTATTTGTGCATTGATCACACCACACGAATATCACATAATATTTGCATCAACTAGAAACTGCGAACATTTTGTAACCTACTCATGCATATCAGCATAGGGTCAGCAATGCTAAGTATTTCTGTTTTTATCCAAGTGATCATCAGAGTATATGCTTTATGCTAGACAGTGGATATGATTCATATGCTCTACTTTTACTGTTCACTGTAGTATATACTGTAGAAGCTGCACAGTGGAAAATAAAGTAACTCTTGCCTTTGTTTTATGAAAGCAAATGAATGTGCTAACATTGCCTCATCTATGTCGAGATAAAGCAGGGCCTTCTGCATCTTGCTGCGTGCTTTACTACGGGCCTATATACATTAATTATTATACTACTGCCAGATAGAACAAGATGTTTTTGGAACCCTAAAACGCATCGGGAAAATATCGAAAGATGAAATGAATTGCTTTCAGCACGAACCGTAATCCTCAGCGTTGAATGACATGGAAATTTCAAATATCTTACTACTACTAGTTAATCCTAATAATATTTACTCACAAACGAGTTAGGCTGTTAGCACAAATCGGGAAGCATTCAGCCCCGGTCCTAAGTTTTTCGGGGCCTAGAGCGGAACTAAAACTCAAAGGCCTTTTTGATATATCTCTACAACATAATCTCTTCTCTACAACATAAAAAAAACAAAAGGAAGATTGTCATTTGGTGCGACTTTCGTTTTGACTCTGCCCACCCCCCGCCATTGCGATCCCGCCCACGCCAAAAAAGGAAAACTGGGACGTGCGATCCTTTCCATAATTTTATGAGAAAAAAATGGAAGGTGAGATCCGGCAGTTGCGATTTCAAAAGGAAATAATTTCGTCAATCAAATATCCCACTCGTAAAGAAAAGCCGCAGCCATGACATGTGCCTCTACAAGGAAGGAAACATATCAGACGAGTGTTTACAAGGAAATTTTTAAGCATCGCATGGGCATGGCCTGCATGTATGTGTTTGCTTGCTACTTCAGAGTGCGACAAATTTGGAAGCCGGCGATCCTGCCTCACCCCTGTGATAAATTTGGAAGCGACAAATTTTGAAGCCGGCAACTAGGCCCTTGTCGCCGTAGACAATGGCAGAGCCGGATTAAAATTTAGGTGTGGCGAACCTATGTCCGGCACCCGGCGTCGGCGGTCGATGTGACCCGCGTGACGGCGTATTGGCGTAGGGCGTCAAACGTTGGTGCAGGTGCTGGCGATTGCCGACGTATTGGCGAGTGGCGATCGGCGTAGACGCGTGACGCGTGAGCACGTAATCGGTAATCCCGTGAGCAGATCAGGGATCGGGGAGGTTACCTGGACTGTTTCACCGAGAGACACTGGCCTGATAGGCCTATTGGCCACGAGAGGACAGCCTTACTTAAGCTTGGCAATGGACCGTGAACGTATCATCCAAGTATTTTTCTCTGTTCTTTTAATACAAATACCTATATACGTACGTGCTGACGGCCAGCGATGGTATGGCAAGCGGCTGACGGCCAGCGATGGTATGGCAAGCGCCAGACCTTGCCATACTGGTGGCTCCGCCACTGGCCGTAGACGCACCTTGCCACCTCTGCGTTCGTGCCAATTACTGCAACAACGCCCGTGCGAGACATCGCCGCCTTCATGGTGGATGGTGCAGGCGGCTCCAGCGTGGACGTGCGATCCACTGCCGTTGTTTTCCACACCCAGCGGAAGTCGGTAGGCCACTGTATCCATCAATCACCACGACCCTAGAGGAAAAGGAAATCACCAATCAAAATCATGCGCCTGCCCTTCCAGTGCTCACCCACGCCACCACACCCTCCTCATTCTGCCCCTGCTGCTACCCCATGATGAGCACCCCTTGCGGATACGAGAGGCTGCACCCGTCGTTGTTGTGCCTCGTCTCCGCCGGACGCGACAACTCGCCAAGGTCGCGACAGCATTGCGTACATCTATTTTTCACCATCAGATAGTAGTAGAAATTATATTGAGCAGAAGTTGTTGGAATCTTTGCCAGCAATATGGTAACTCAATGTCACGTTGTGGTCTGATAGTAAAAAAAATTGAGAAGTAGGAGGCAAAGTCATCGAAACTCTGAAAACTTGGTATGGAGATGTAGCGGAACTTATTCATGGATTTATTGGCGCACAAAAGGAATGGATGTGATATAAACCATTATCTTAGCTGCTCAGGTGGATTACTTATTTTACAATACATGTCTGCATGGAATAGACCTAAACCCATAAATGTTTTAAGGTTTTGTGATATTTTTCAAAGGCACATAGTATTGCCCATGTGATAGGCACTATTATTTGCATACATTCTCATGTGTATAGGGTGGTATGGAGATGCGTCGAAACTTATTCGTGGATTTCTTGGCACATGAAATAAATGGATACATAAGATATCTTCCTGCTGATATAAAACATTAGAGCATGTGACTATGTTAATTCCACAAAACTTATGTGTTTAGATTAAATGTCACTTTAATATCATCATTATTTAATTTCACAATATTATTGCCTTATCATGCGATTAGGTGTATTTTATATAAAAAAATTAGTTATCCAGAAGTAACGCATCGGGCGCGATGCTAGTATATGACTAAAGTATACTTTCCAACCTCCAAGTTGCATGCTAGCTAGTTCGGTTTGTAACTTTAAACTACGAAAGTGAGGGTAATAGATGCTCTCCAGTTGTCAAAACAGGAAAATTTTAGTTATATTGTTTGTTTTTTTATTTTATAAAAAATCTGGTTTAATTAATTATCTAAATATAAATATTTTATTTTAAATCAGACATATATGAAGTATGGATTTTTTTTTCCTACGAATTGCATTGCATGTTTATGATTTATATAGTTATTTGGGACTAATTTATTTTTTTGTTCATGATTATTTGGTTAATTAGTTCTAGGACATTTTTTTTTAATGTTAGGAAAAAAAGACTCTCAAGTAGGTGCTTCAAGGCACTTTTTTAGTAAAAAGTCCTAAAAAACGTTCGCTTATGTTTGGTTTCCTAGACACATGCGAGAGAAAGGGTGCCATTCTGGGAACGGACACAAAGACCAAGAGGGCTAGGGCATAGGCCTGCAACGCCTATTCTCTTCCATGTTCCTCTCCCTTCCCTTTTCTAATTAACACAAAAGATTCCCTCATGAGAAGGGCGACGACCTGCATCCAGCCACCGTCTCCGCTAGGGTTGTGCCATACCGCCTCAGCGGGGGCCGCATCGTGCCTCCATCACTGCCTCCACGCCGGGCCCCTGCCGCATCTGCGCCACCCTCGCCGCCCCGTCTTTGGACGGCGTCGCCCGTGCCATGCCTCACACCTCCTCAGCCACGGCCGAGTGGCGCGTCTCTCTCGGCCATGACAGCCATCTCCTTCGTCGAGCTTTGTACCCACGCCCGGTCATCTCCTTCGGCGTGCCATGCCGCGTCGCCCGGTTGCGCACCTAATCTATTCGAGCGATCGTGGGCCTCGGCTGGCGTCGAGGAGTTGTGTTACGGCGCGTGCCTCGCCGTCGCGCCAGCGATAGTGAGCCGTCGGCCGTCTCCGACTTCAGCGCCCGGGCTCGCGGGTTGGATCTCGGTGACCATGAGCCCGGGGCGCACCGGATCTCGTGGTGGGCATGGTGGTGGTCGGCGTCATGTGGCTGCCCGATTCTGGACAACTAGATCGAGTGATTGCGTGGCCACGCCCTCTCCGTCCCAGCGTCCTCTTCCGCGGCACGGTTGAAGGGGAGGCCGCCGGCGGGAATGAGAGGAGCAGAGGACGGATAGATGGGTCGGACCTCTACCACCCCGGCATAGCCTCCCAGCAATATCACCTCCACACCGGATAAGAGGAGGAGAAGTCTGGGCACCGACCTCCCGCTGGCCATGGAGAAGAAGAAGAAGGCCAGTAGAGGAGAAGAGGAAGGAGTTGCTAGTGGAAAGGAAGAAGAACGGGCCGAGGAAAAAAGCAGAGTGCGAGGGAGGAGACGACGACATAGGGAGGAGCCGAGCAGAGATGGCAGGGAAGGGACTCTTATGTGGGCCTAGGTCTAAAATGACGTTCTTTCTGGGACTCCGCTCAAACGCTAAGGTCCGTCTCAATGGGAGTTTCATGAGTGTTTCATGCACATTAAATGCAGCGCCACATCAGTAAAACTTTACTTTTTGCATGAAACGCCTAGGAGAGAGAAGGAAAAAGTTTCACCATGGTGAAACCTTTGGGCACTGTTTCATGTGCATTGGAAACGGGGTGAAACCCCCATTGAGACAGAAATAGCGTTTCACCATGGAACTGTGCAATTAAACCATATAATGATAGAGAGACTGTGGGACTCATGAGCCTATGAAACTGTGCAATAAAACTGTGCATTGAGGGAGACGTCTATTTCATGCTAAAGTTTCACATCTTAGAAACCGGGAGGTGAAACTCTCCATTGCGACTAGCCTAAGATGACCTTCTTTGTGGACCAAGGGAGTAGGCACCAAAATGTAGCCTTAAACATGGCCTTAAAAATACTTACTTCTGGTCAAGTCTTTGCTACCGGTGGTGACCAAGATTCCTTCGAGTTCTGGTAACGGCCGGTTTTAGGTCCAAACCAGTCACCAAAGGCCCATGCTAGCTGCTCGCTTCTAACATCATAACACACTAGGCCCTATGTCGGCCCAGTCTACATTTTGTTTTTGCCTAATAAATACGTATCTTAACATTTGCCTTTTTTTTTTTTGTGTGTGTGTGTGTGTGTGTTGCTTTGTGGGAAAAAAAAAAACACATTTGGCCTGAAATAAATACATAGTGCCGTCTAGAAAGTATCCTCTACGTATGCTCTTATTAGCTCATCTGCTTATGTATGTACCAAAAATTTTGCTGGAGGGCCTAATGCTTAAGGACTTTAAACTCCAAAACCAGTATCTTACGAAAGTCAAGCTTTAGCTTTTCTCGAGTGATCTGGGTCCTTGGAAAGAATGGTCGATTTGGGACAATTCCCTCATGGATGGCTCCATTCTCAACTCCTCTTCGATCAACTATTCTTACAATCAGAAACACTACTACATAAAAACATTGCCGTGACGTTTTTGTTTCATTTACGGTGACGGTTTTGAAACCGCCAATCGTGACCTTTGAAACTACCACGAAGCAAATAACACGGATAATCGATGATTAACAAAAACTATCACGGTTAATCTATAAAAAAAAAAATCCAAATCTAACCCTAACAGGCCAAATTTGCGCCGCCGCCGGTGGATCCTCCCCCCATTCGCTGCGGCGAGACAAACGCTAAAGGCGGTGGCCCCTCCTCTCTAGCCGCCGGATTAGCATGTGTCACGCCGGATCCGGCCTCTCCAACGCCGGATCCGGACTGTCCTCGCCGGAGAACTAGGCCACCGCCGCTCGCTGGATCGGGTGGTCGTCTTGTGCCACCGCATGCCGTGGGGAGGGCCGACCCACGTTGACATGCGCGGTGGGCGGTGGTCGGCGATCGCGCCCGGTGCACGCCTTTGGGAGGGTCGGCACCGCATCACCATCGAGAGCTGGACCCACGCGGTGGCGATGCCGGCCGGATCCGCCTCCACCGGCCCGAAGAGCCGGACCGCCGCTAGGAGAGAGGGGGGGGAGGGAGTCGGGCTGAGAGAGAGGAGGGGTGAGGCGCGACTCACACGTGAGACTCACACGTGAGAGAGGAGGGGAGAGGCGCCGCTCACGCATAAGAGATGTGAGGGCTGAGGGAGTGGGTGGCGTGGGAGAGGGCGGGGGGATGAGGAAACCCTAGGTTGTGCTATTTATATTAATGAATCTATTATCGGGATGAGATGGCATGTTTGGATTAAGTATGTGCGAAATTAGCCATGACGGTTTTTTTAAATAACCACCACGTAAATCGATGTATTTACATGGTGGTTTTTTTAAAGAAAAACAACACGGTTATTAAAATGGAAACGCCTTTGTAAAATATTTCTTTTAGTAGTGATAAGGTCCACTACTACCGAAAAATTATTCCATGGCGCGCAAAAATTTACCGTGGCGGTTTCCCAATTGCTTGGCCTTCGATGTTTGTATGTTCAAACTACATTTCTTATCTTTACATGAATGTACTTACGTGGTCTAATTTGTAATGTTACAACTTATGTTTTTTTTTTTTTTGCAGGTTTAAATCATTAATGGTTGAATTCCTACATTGATGTGCGCAAAGAATGGAGGAAGAAGAAGCAATGGACTTTATGAATCCTAGCTAGTTGATGGATTTTTTCTTTTCCTAGTATGGACTAAGTGTGTTTGCTCTCTAAATCCATCTCGCTTTGTACATGTAATATGATTTGTTTTAAACAAGCACTATGTTTGAAATCTTTTCTACAATACATGGATCATGTATGATTATGGAAACGTGTGGTTTATGTGATTTTGCAACGCGTCATATTTGTGTGATTATATAATAATCCGTGTGCTACATGTATAGGCGAAATAAATATTTGTTTCATAATCCGAATATGTTATGATAGAAATAAAAATGTGTTACAATCCGAATATGTTGCAAACCATATTGTGCTCTACCATAAACGTAGATGTGTTACTAGAACTAAAAAAGGTGTTACAAACGACATCCCTATAACACAAGGTAAATGTTCTAATAGATAAATAAATGTGTTGCAAACTATGCATTCTACCATATTGTGAAGTGTTACTAGAGAAAGAAAAAGTGTTACAAAAAATTATTGTAACACTAGACAAATATTCCTCAGAGAAAAGTATAATGTATTACAATAAACCAATCTATAATAACATAGGAAATTGGAACACAAAAGAAAAATGTGTTACTAATAGAGCTAGTAACACTTCTTTCAACCTACAAAAGTAACATAAGTTGGTGTTACTATATCCTGTGTTGTAGTAGTGCCCTAACCGCCACGAATGGAAAAGTCGCGGTAAATGCTCCATTTACCATGGCGGTTTCCAAATGGCCAGATGCCCGCCATGGTTAATAAATAAAAAATATAAAAACAAAAAAGCCAGATCCAAAACCTAATGTATCGGGATGCGGGCTTGCCCTAGCCACCGCCGCTACTCGTGGTTGTTGTTGCTCCTCGCCGCCGCCGCCGCCGGCGACGGCCAGATCCATGTCGGATCAAATGCCTCTCACTGGACGGCCGGATCTCGACCGCTGTCGTCGTGCGCCCCTTGACGGGAAGAGGAGGGGAGGGGAAGGGGACAGTAGGAGTGGAGGGCCGTCGGTTGAGAAGAGAGAGGTGAGGGAGTGAAACACTGAAACCCTAAGTGACTCAATATATAGTCAGTGAGGCTTATTGGGCCGGTATGGGCTCTCTGGGCTGGGTGGCTAGGCCACATAACTGTGGTGGGTTTTTTTTATAAAAACCGTCTCGGTTAATCGATTTACCGTGAAAATAACTATGATGGTTAATCGAGACATTAACCGTAGCGGTTAATAAAATGGAAATGTCTTGTCAATGATTTTTATAGTAGTAATCGCTACTGATTAAAACTAAACAGGACTAGACGACCACAACCAACAACAAAAACCACTAAAAACTACAAAGACACTACGACTACGCTCCTGCCAATGAGAAGCAGTAGAAACAACAAGACAACCACAACTCTTGAATAGTGTTAAGATGAAGCCTTAACCATGATCTGTGTTTTTTAGGGTTTAAGCGCAACAGCCCCTGTCCATTACCAGATGGTCAACGGACCTGAAAACGTTTTTAAAGCTCCAGCAGATGGGGGGGCACCGTCTGTAAACAAACCCCATGTAACCAGCGAAAAACGATGACGAGCAACAGTAGCAACATGTCTACCAGACCCAAACTAAAACTAACCGACTATGACTATTCCAGAACACAACTGAATGGAAAAACAGACTCATAGAGAAACAAAAGCTTCCCCGAAGCTGGATTCTTCACATCTCAAATCGCCATCATCATCTTTCCAGTGGATCGACACCACTCAGGTGTACATGTCTTGATAGCAGCCATACAGAGCTCCATTCTTGATCGAACACCATTCTTTCTTCATTACTTCCACTTCATCCAGCGTACCTGAGACGCCTCTGGCTTGAGTTGTTTCTCTGATCTGTGTTGTTAGCGTGTTCACCTCTAGATTTGTAACTTTAGAATTCTTTTTTTTTTTGCCAAAAAAAAGATATATTAAGCACCATGAAAAAAATAGCGCGCTATAGCGCCGAAATAAGCAGCGCTAATAGCGGCCGAAGCTTTGTCGCTATGCCAAATAGCGCTATATCGCGCTATAGCGCCAAATAAGCGGCGCTAATAGCGCGATAATAGCGTTTTGGCTAACCTCCCGTTAAATTCTATAGCCCGCAATTTTTTCATGGATTAAGCATCATCACAGTACATCTCCCCTATTACAAACTGAACTTCAAAGAAAAATAAAATTACAATTAAGTCCTCAAGATCCAATCTCATCTTCCTCGTCTCTAATCTTCAGCTGCTCGCCATCAACACCACCACGACGATCCATATCAACCTTTGCTTCCGCCAAGAAACACCAACCATTGGAAAAGCCGCATCATCCATCGCCCAAATCACCAAGCGAATCGATTCCATTGAAAGAAAATCGGCCAGCCCCTTGGCAAAACGAAAGAGGAAAAGAAAATCCGTCGTTGCGGCTCGAGGACCAACGACCAGGAAAAAACATCCACCGCCGCCCGAAAACCCAGCGACGAGGAAGAACCACAAACCCATGAGGATTACCGAAGAGCTCACATACCGACACCAATTATTCGCCGGCACGAAGCACGCAACATGCACCGGTACCCGTAAACTTTGTTTGTCGTGGTCGCCCGGTGGACGCCACCGCCGAAACCCTAAACTCCATCAGACATGGAGAGACACTAACCCAAAAAACTCGATCTAATAGGAAAAACTTATGGAATGTAGGTAAACCACCCCCCCCCCCCCACCCCAAACCCACCACCACCACAATTTTTACTTCAAAAAAAGAGATCATTAAGCGCAAATTGTGTCTTTTGTAAATAGTTTTGTAATTTTTTTTTATCTTGATCCAGCGTATTAATTTGATGCACTCCTATTTGTGTGTAGTTAGATTATATATAATAGGATGGTCCTGTCACATGATCATGCTAGTTTGTCCATTTGCCTTCTTGTTAATTTATGAGCAATGTCAACTTTGATGCTTTGCCAAATGTCAGTTACAAGATGATATATACTCACTAATTGTTACTACTTAAAAAATACAAATCTCTAGCAGCATAGATTTTGTCAGCAAAACTACATGCATATGTCGACGAGAGAGTGCAAAATTGTGCAATTAAAATACTTGGTATGGAGGACGAAGTGCATGTGGCGTTCAGAGGAAACAGCAAGAACCAGTGGAAGCTAGAAATACTTAGCTTGCTTCTTGTGGTGGTGGGGCAAACGACAATGGGAACACCGTACCGGGAGTGGGGAATAATTGGGGTAGTTGCTCATGGTCTCAGGACTAATTCATAATGAGCAGAGAATTGAATAAAGGCAGTGTTTTTAAAATTTTCAGCAGGGGCTTGCAGGAGGAGAGGAGCCTCCGAGGCTCCGAGTAGTTGGCACCTCTTTGATCCTTTATTTGTGCTTACAGTAATATTAATTCCTTGTTTGTTCTAGATTTATGCTTAAACAAAGTTTTTCTCATACACTTGTTCTTGGTCATCCTAGCAACTCCCATTCTAATCTAATTAATAAATGTGGGAAATTAAAAAAGAAGCAAACGGAAAGAAAACAGTGGGTGGAGTTTCTTTCTGGTGCACTGTACTTTTACTCGTTCCTCATTGTGCAATGCAATCATAACACAATCAGTGCTCTAGTCCATCCAATCACTCCAGTTAACCTGATGAGCAGCCCTAGCTGTATGGTAGTGCATGCAGCGGCTAGCTCTAGCTGGGCTGGCTATATAGGAGGTGTTTGGTTTGTTGGCTAGGTTGAGCTTGACTATCTCAACTCAGCCAGGGCTAGCGTAAGCTAGGCCCAAACGAGCCAACAATTGGTTGTGCAGTTGTTTGTGCCATCAAGGCCGAGCTAACCCCAAATTGTGTTTGGTTGCATAGTTTGTTTTGATACAATCACCTCTTCTCCAAATTGGTCGGGTTATCTCCTTGTAGTCATTTCGTCGAACATGTTGTGGGCGGCCACGTTGAGCGCGCTCCCTGCAGCAAGACATTCAAAACACGCCGCAGGCGAAGCAAACACGATGAGGGCGAACGGCGTAGTAAGACCACCGCCGCGGGCTGGCTTCGCCTTCCGCGGTGCGACTTCTACTGCGGGGGGCTACGGCAGGGGCGCCGCGTCGGCGGGCGTGGCGGGCTTCGGCGCTGCTTCGGGCCTATACGGGGAGCCGCTCCTCATCGTGCGGTGGTGGACGCACCCACGGCCTCAGCGGGGAGCTCCTCCTCGAGGAGCGGCTTGTGGACGTAGATGGAGAGCAGCACGAAAGATCTCGTGCTCGCCTTCTCGCCAAGGAGGCAGCCCCGCCGCCACCACCACACGCAGGTGGGCTCCTCCCTGCGTCTGGATCGAGCGCGGTCTTCTCCCTACGCGGCTCCACCCTGGCGCCGGCCCGGCCCGGTGACCTCGAGCGACAGCGGCCACGAGCGTAGGAGGGAGCACTGAACGGTTGGGGGGGGGCAAGACGCGGAGGAGCGGCGGGCGCAGGGCGCCAAGGAGCCATGGCACGCGGGCGAAGCGGTGAGGCACGTCTCACCGCGCGGAGGTGAGCTGGCGTCCATAGCCGGAGCTGGCTCCAGAAGAAACACCAACCTCGTGTTTCTTTTCTTGGCCTTACTATCTCAGTACGGATGGCTTCCCAGGGGCGGCTCCAAGGCCTGGCCAGACAACCTAACAACCCAACCAAACACACCCATACAAATCAAACTGCCCTAGCTCCGCTGACGTGGAGGAAGAATGCTTACGCATCAAACGCAGCTAGCTGCTTGGAATGAGAAATAAACGAGAGCCGGCAGCAACAACTTTAGAGGCGGCCAATAAACGAGTGCCCCCATAATAAACTTTATGTGCAGGCACTTGGCACGGATGGTAGGGCCGGCCCCTCTTATTCTGGGGATCATTGCTAATGCATGGGGCACTAGCAAACATGCTGGTCCCTCTCCGATCGATTCCGATCAACTCTTAACAAGTTTATCGGCCGGACTGGTAGAAGCTGGAGCAGTTGGAAGCATCAGTCTATAATCCCGGGTTCATGCCTGCCTAATTAAAACCGTCAAAAGTCGCGCAGCAGTTAGTCGTTCAGGGAAGGACACACATATATTCAACTCATCTTGCTTCTTGTTGTTTTATCATCAGCTAGACGACATTGAGGAAGATCCAAATCGATTGATCAAATGGGTGAATGATTGAGAAGAGAGAGTAGAGACCATGTTCAGTGTTGCTCATGCATCATCACAGGTCAGTCTCATTCATGCACGGGGGGTCTTCAGTTGCGATACTGCCAGAGCAAAGCCCAGTTTGTGGTGGACAGTGACAGAAATTGATGTATCTAGCTGGTGTTGCCTTTGGATGGCGAGGGGAGGTTACGAAAAAGAAACGGAAAAGAAGTTGAGGGCAGCCGAAAGGAGCTGGGGAAAAGAACATGATATCCCGGCCTGGCCTGCCTGGTGGTCCATGACGATAAAACACACTTGTGTATAATATGATTCTTGTTGGAGCTTTGTGAGGCACGGCGAGAGCAAAAACAGTGAAAGATGCAGGCAATATGATGACAGTGGCCGGCTTAGTGCGAAAGACACTCGGATTATGTTCTAAAAGCTAGCTGGCGATCGAAGGCGAGCTCTGCAAATTTCGAATTCAAATTAGACAGGCCGCGCGTGGCCCTGCTGTCAAATTAGACCGGCTGCATCAGCTGCGAGTCTACAAGTCGATCAAGGAGGGAAATTTACTGTAGAATTGGAAGTTGGACAAGAATAAAACTGTTTCGTTCACAAGCACACAGTATATGAGACGCGGTCGCTGGCTGCATTGTATTTGTATTGGTTCAACATATCAGTGGGTGCAGTTGGAGACCAAGACAAGCTAGGTTAGGTGAGGTGCGACTTGCTTTGGTTAGGGAGACTAGCTAGACCTCTGGTTAGAGAGAGAGAGTCATTCAGTCAACTAACGCTCCATGAGCCTAGCTAATTCCAAGGCGTAATCGACGGCACTGTCAGGCAGGCTGTCCGATCCGTTTTCCTCCTCCTCCTGTCCTGTATATAAGCCGAGCTAGCCTTCTTCAGGTTGTCGTTGCCGTTGCCGTTGCATTGTGGCAGGGACACAGGGGAGAGAGCACCTCACCTCACCTCTCCGTTCCCATCTGCATTGTCCTGGTGATCGATGGAGGTGGAGTCGGCCAAGTGCGAGTGCTGCGGCCTGCGCGAGGACTGCACCGGGGAGTACATCGCCGGCGTCAAGGCGGGCTTCGGCGGCCGCTGGCTCTGCGGGCTGTGCTCCGAGGCGGTCCGCGACGAGGTGGCCGCCAAGAAGCGGGGCGACCTGGAGGGCGCGCTCAGGGACCACATGTCCTTCTGCGCCAAGTTCGGCAAGAAGGGACCCGCGTTCCGCGTCGCCGACGGCATGCGCCAGATGCTGCGCAGGCGCTCCAGCGACATCTCCGCCGCCGCCGCCTCGTCCGCCGCCTCATGATCGAGTCATGACCATCGATGGTCGATGATGACAGAGATCGATCGATTAGCGAGGAAGCTGATCGATTGATCAAGCCAGTGGATGACGATTGATGATGTCTCGAGCAATGGCAAGGCAAAGCTTGTTCTGCCCGTGATCCTTGACAATATTGTCCTAGGATCGGTTGCCTAGTTTTAATCTTGCATTGTCGACACTGTACTAGCTAGTTGCAGGTCAGTGCCATTCACACGCACACTTGTACCGACTGGACGGACGTAGAGGTGTGCCTGCCAGCCAAGTGAAGCCCTACTTCTTAGGCCTAGAAGAAGGCACTGGATTCGTTCCATCTTGAGATGAGCGTACGTTCAAGTTTTGGTACAACTTGAACCGCAATCGCAATGTATCATTAATCCCTTCATATCATGAATTCAATTTGTTTTTCTCTGCATTATATATTTGCGCATTGGTTGCGTCTTCTCTTCGGCCGGACCTTTCATCATCAGAATGGAGAATCTCACATCTCTCGGAAGAGTAATAAATAAATAAACTCCCCACAAAGAACCAATGACATTATCCCTATATATCACTATTCTTCATTTCTGAATTTTCTATATGCATGTGCGCAAGGAATCAAGGATGAGATGCACATAAACAAAACGAGTTTATGTGTTAACTGTGAGCTGCTCTCTCGCACGGACAAATGGATCTACCTCCGGAGGAGATTAATTTCTTCACATCACAGCCAAAAAAAAGTGCCCCTAAAAGAACACAAAGACGTGGACTTCAGAGATTTTTGGATCAACTGTTACGGATTCTTACTCACTACTAGCATGGAGTACTACGTCCTTACCTGTCTAGCATCTATAAAGTTGTGCTGATCATAATTCATAACTGTGTTTCCGCTGGGCATGCAAGGCCCAACGGCAATCATGAAAATGAAGATGCTCTTAGCTCCAAATCAGCAAAGTGCATGAACAACAAATTTTTGTGGCAAGGGAGAGAGATGCTGACTAGGACACGATCAGGTGTGTGATAACCTGGCATCGTACCAGTTAAGGCATATAATCCAAGAGAAGGAGGCGTGCTTAATCATTGCCTTCCTGCAGTGGAGCAAACAATTTGATAATCTATCGCTCAGCTTGCTTTAATTTGTGCAAGATTCTCCCATCGATCACAATTCATATGCGAGGCAAGAGGCTGACTCATTTCCACATAGTTATGGACATTTATTTTATTTTATTTCATTTCATTTTTTTATTTATTTATAGCTATATATATTAGCTGGTGTCTGGTGACCACCACTAATTAAGGTCCTGCATTGCATCGTCTCATATGCTAAATTCTTATGACCCATAAGGCCATAACTATAGAATGCATGGTTGACATAGATCGTACGTAATTTATTCGAGGCATCTGTGAATGCTTTAATTTGTTGGATGCAACGCAATGATGAAAGCTCATCCTAGTAATGACCTGACAAGGTACCAAAATTATTCCAGATCCATATGGAACGGTGGTCAGTACTCGGTACCACAGTAGTGACTCACTGATTGCATATTTGTTTGCGCCTGCTTTGCTCTGCGTGGCCGTATCTACGCTGCAAAAATCCAGTGCAAAGTATCGCTTTGAGTATGTTATGGTGTGATTGACCATCCATCCACAACAGTAATCACTGCTTCACGAGTCTTCCAGAAACGCGGAGACAAAACTCAGACCGAACTATAACAATCAAAATAAACCTCAACGGGACTCATAAGGGATGGCGAGCCTGAAACATGAAAAGCCCACAAGATGCTAAAACAAAATATTGGCTCTAAGCAACATATATAGCTTGTGCTTGTTACACCAGCTGGTTACACCAGAACACAAGACACCCAAACAAAATATAAGAGCATAGAACCATCATCACATTAAACTGACACAAACATAATATCATCAGCTGGTTACACCAGAACACAAGACACCCAAACAAAATATAAGAGCATAGAACCATCATCACATTAAACTGACACAAACATAATATCATCAGCTGGTTACACCAGAACACAAGACACCCAAACAAAATATAAGAGCATAGAACCATCATCACATTAAACTGACACAAACATAATATCATCAGCTGGTTACACCAGAACACAAGACACCCAACCAAACTTGACACTTCTGCTTCACTGCTAGCGCTAAAACTACAGGGCTACAAAAGCATATAAAACCAGCACCAGCAGGAGCTTGGGCATTATGTAACTACTGAACAGGTAGAATATTGTGCACAAACAAACCTGCATTAAGACACAAATCAAACATCAGTAGTATCGGAAGTTGGAACCAGCATTAACCCAAACTGCTGCAAAATATATGCAAATAGTTACCTCGTCTGGGTTTGTATGTGTGCAGGGGCTCCACAATCTGACTATCAGGATCTTTCAAACACTCGAAGAAAATCAAACCTACATTAAGACACACATCAAACATCAGTAGTATCAGATGTTGTAACCAGCATTCACCCAAACAGCTGCAAAAATATATGCAAATAGTTACCTCATCTGGGTTTGTATGTGTGCAGGGCACCAGAATCTGACTTGAAGAAAATCAGAACCTTCAAACTGGGTTCACGAACTTGAAGTGGAATGAATGAGCATGCTAACTGACAAAGGACACTAGATGCAATGCAGGGGCACTAGATGGACATAAATGCATGGAGATGAAATGGACATATGGTATATGGCAGATATGCAACAAAGGGGCTGGATGGGGAAGTTAGTATTGGAACAAGAGGAAGATAACAGAATTTCTTCCATCTTCCACTCAGCTTCTTCCTTACCAAAAACCAGGAGAGCTGGTGAGGAGATAATGGCGTTCTTTGCAGAGCACCAGGAAGCAAGGATATCTAGAGCCGGTTGGCTAGAGGACAGAAGAGAATAAGTATGCAAGGATATGCAGGATGCAGGTACCCTAAAATATTTGACATCTGGTTTGGGGTTAGGACGAATGTTATTCTACCAACACCAACAGAAATTGAGGCTGCTGCTATGGCAGAGTGCCAACGTCAGTTCTGAACAAGTACTGTAGATGCAGATGATGCTGTTTTAGGAGGTTTATTAAATCCTACACCTAAGAGATGAAGGAAGCTTATAGGTGAATACTATCAACTGCCATCCACCCCATCCTCAACCCAGAGCCCACCTTCATGACACTCAACAGGGCAGTATCACC
Source organism: Hyparrhenia diplandra (assembly GCA_015847255.1). Classification (NCBI taxonomy): domain Eukaryota; kingdom Viridiplantae; phylum Streptophyta; class Magnoliopsida; order Poales; family Poaceae; genus Hyparrhenia; species Hyparrhenia diplandra. The sequence continues at coordinate 29,960 of JADLZK010013015.1, forward strand.
TTCAACTGTCTAAGCTTCTGAAGATGCTTCACCTACAAACTACACCTCCACCGATCCTGACCATATCTTACAACCACCAAGTATCTATCATCATTACCCTATACACTACCAATGCAAGCAGAAAGCTGTCAGTGAAAGATAAACTATGTACACAGGAACCACCCTTCCATCCTCCCATTACTCAAGGATCAGTGATATCCAACTGGAGAATCCTCCTCAGATTCTCCGTTGCTATAACACTAACAATTGCATCGTCATTGAAGAAGTCATACCCTGATCCCTCAACCGGGGATGAAGGTGCTGATTTAGCATGCTGTCTGACCTCCACATCATCAGAGCGCTCAACTGGTGGCAGCTCGAGAGAGATGCTGCGCTTCTGGCGGAGGGAGAATTTTGGGATGGGCAACGAGCTGGGTGGTGGTGAGTTGGAGAATGCTGGCCCTGCCCACAGCTCAGAATGGGTGGGAGGAGATGTGGAGGGGCTTATGGAAATGGGCGGCCCGCTTGCCTCCATGGCGTGGGTGCTGCTTGGGTGTCTTGGGCTCGGGGATGAGTAGGTGCGCGCAGGCGGAGGTGGTGGGGAAGGGAGAACACCGACGCAGCCACCAGAGTAGAATGACCGGCAGTTCATTCCACGGAAGCCGCGGGATGCAGGCGGTGATGAAAAGTGTGGACCCGATGACTTGCTACGGGAACCAGGGTGGCGGTGATGGTGGTTGCGCTGCTCGGGATAACCACAAGAGCCTGCATGTCCGGTTACGTTGTGGTGACGATGTCTGGGAAAGATGGTCGCTTTCCAATAACCTCAGGCGGCTTGCAGCGGCAGATGACCCACAGTCCTGATGAAAGACAGACAAGGCAAGCAAATAGATGAGAAGCGGCCCTTTTAATCACACTTCCAGCATAAGACAACCACATCTAAGCAAAACAAAGAACACATATATCTGTAGAGAAATAATAGATGATTACTGTCGCCCTATTGGCCTCTGCCTAGAATTACACACATAGGAAGAATTGCTAACACCCTACTGCGATTCAGTTGTAACGAAAAGCAAACAGAGTAGACAAGGAGATCAAATGTGCATTTGTATACACAGGAATCATTAGCATGAACTGAACTAGCCCAAACAACAATAATGAACACTGTTTAATAAAAATTTAATATCAACAGAAGTCTATAAAGAGAACAGATCCCTTGATTGAAATCACTGAAACTACACTGGAGTTCAGAGTTAAGGAACGAATAGCTAAGGGCCTGTTTGGTACTTTGGTTCCCATGAGACTAGAGACTAGTTTTTAGTCCCATTTAGTCCCTAAATAACCAAACATAAGGACTAGGGACTAATTTTTAGTCCCAATTTCACTAGACTCTTGGGAGGGGCTGGACTAATTTTTAGTCTCTATTAGTCTCTAGTCCCTCCATCCAAACATGCCCTAAGATGGCCTAAAAAAAACTTCCATCACAAGGAAAGAAAAAGGAAGTTAGGGGGTGTATACCTTCCAGATCTAGAGCCGAGGAGTGAACCGGAGCCACCACGGACGACGTCGTCTCCGACACGCGGATCCCCCGACGTCCCAATGCAGATCCACCCGCGAACACACTGCACGCACGCACGGACGGACGGAAAACCTCCGATGAGGAATCTCGCAAGCAAAGCATAACCGAAAGGGACAGCCATCGACCACACCCCTCACCAAGCCGCACGAACCTGTCACTCAAAGCAGGCCGCCGGATCTGACCTTCCTCGCCGAATCTCGCCGCTTCAGTCCGGGGAAGGAAACACCCTTTGCGGGCAGGAGGAGGCGACGGCGGCGCGTCGATCCAAAGCCGGGTCCCTGCACAACCGCCGGCGAGAAAACCCGCGTGGAGGTGGGCGGGGGCTTTGGGTTCCGCGGGCGGGTGGGCGGAGCGGAGCGGAGGGAGCGCACGAGCAAGGAGGGCCAGGGGAGGGAGGAGTGGGGTGGGTGCGGGGTGATGGGGGAAGTAGGGTAGGACAGGACGGCGGGCGTCGGACCCGAGGCGGGCGGGGTTCGCAGCGGCAGTTGATACAAAGTCCGTTGCGTCCGGCTCGCGTGAAAATGGCGCTGCCTTTTGGATATTTGTGGGGTTATTGGGCCGATACCGAGACGGATTTCTACAGAACGGCCCACCCATTGGCCCTGCAATGAAAGGCCCAGCGTATATAAATTGGATTAAACCAGAATTGTATATACCAAATCCATGAGGTATAAATATTGTATGCTTGAACACTTGTAAAAAATTCATACTTATTGTATCATGTATAACTTAATTATAAATTTATTTATGTTCATGCTTGCTATTTTTTTTTTTTTTTTGAGAATGACACAAGATAACGCAGACTTTCACAACACGCACGCACACTCACCCCTATGAACACACGCACGCACACCCTACCCCCTATGAGCACCTCCAGGAAGGGCTGGGCGGCCGGCAGATCTGGAGATTCTCGAAGTCACCGGCGCGCCTCGTCGCCGACGGAACGCCGCTTCCCACTTAATGCATAACTTGCCAGGAAAATCCCGGGGAAAATCCCAAGAAAAGGTGCGAGCACCGTGATTTGAACCCCAGTGGGTAGCGCCCCTTTGACCGGCCCTACCATTGGACTAAATAAATCTATAACTAACTTATACATGATCCAATGAGTATGAAACTTTTACTATTTAAGCATACAATAATTAGCCCACCATAAACAAATCACTAAAATTGGACAATGAAATTTGCAGATACGAATTATTCCCATTAATTACAAAAATTATAGATCTAAATGTACAGGAAAACTCTATACTAAAGTATATCATATTATATGTTCATTGTGTAGATCTACTCATGTGGAGTCTAATAAAATTATATTTAAATTATATTTTCTATATTATGATTTTTTTCATGATTTTTTATAATTTTTCAAAGATTTTTGAAATAAATGAAAAGTAAAAGGATAAAACCACCTTAAGGGGTTATTTGACCCGTTTTGCAAAGTTCGGGGTAGAAACACCTCCGGCATTATCATGAGTGTTTGGTAGATGTAGGTGTGCTTATGTTGCTCGTGTCTATTTAGAATCTTAGATGAACAAGTGAAATGCACATGCAACTGTTGGTCTTTGTATGTTATGTCTCTATAACTGTAGTGTTTGAATTAAAATGGTGTGTTTGTACTTTGTAGTAATAGTAATATTATTATGGTTACCCTTGGTACACATGCTTATTCATTATGGACTGAACTATGTGAATACATGAATGCCAAATTCATGCAAGACTGAGCCAATACATGTGAGATGGGACTTTTGAAAGCGGGGAGAAGGGAAGTATGGCGAAATGGATTAGAAGGATCCCAGGGTCTTCTTGCAAAATGAGGCGTGGGCCGTGGTAGCTACTATCGTGGCACGCCCTGGCAGATGGAAGATTTGGACCGGAATGAGATAACTTCAAAAGTTTAGGAAGCCAGGTGTCTAATTTTGAAATCTTTAACATAGATGAAAGTTGGAATAGTTTAAGAACCTTCAGTGTGATTGCATGAAATCACTTTTATGATTATTTTGTGCTTATGGCACACAGGCAACGAGCATGGTTGAAATTACCTACGATTTTGTTATACTTACAACACATATATATTTCTTATTAGTTCATACACAAATGCAACTTTTATTTCTTTTTACAACCTATTGTTCCTGACTCAACAAAATAATGCATAGAGAAATCACCTAGTTTCAGACTTGATAAAGACCGAGAAAAACAAACCTCTTCCATCTCCATCCTAACCTAGCTATTTGTTTTGATAATGAAGGGTTAATAATTTATATTGATGCTTTCCTAACTCCTGATCAAAACTTTGTCTACAACCGCAGTGCCGGACTTGGAGTTTTTTAATTAGCTCGGGGCTTCAACAAAATCTCAATGTCTACATTAAAGCATCTCTTCTCACAATTTCCTCAGTCCTCACCGTAGAAGCAGTTGCCCTTGCCTTTGCAGGTACTATTGTCGACAAGTTTGAATATTACGGCCGCAACTAGCTACCATTGCCTTTGCAGGTACTATTGTCGACAAGTTGAATATTACGGTTGCAACTTTTCCCAGTTAGTGTCCTATATTAGCTCTGTTGACATAATACACATTCTACGCTGGGACGTCAAATTCTACACTCAAACTTTCTACAATATAGGACACAAAAAGCTACAAAATTTACAAGATTCCAAGGAGTCTTAGGGTCTGTTTGGTTCAGGCACTAGAGACTAGGGACTAAGAGGAACTAAAAATTAGTCACTAGTCTCTCCCAAGAATCTATTTGACTAGAAACTAAATGAAACTTAAAATTAGCTCCCTCTTAGTTACTGGTCCCTCCCAAGAATCTATTAAATGAGACTAATCTCATTTAGTCCCTAGTTTTTTTTTAGTAAGGCCTTGTTTAGATGGCTAAAATTTCTAACCTTTTTTCTCACTTTCTCTCCATCACATCACATTAAATACACCAAAAGACATATGTTTGGAGTATTAAATATAGATAAAAAAAATAACTAATTAAACAGTTTAGATGTACATTGCGAGGCGATTCTTTTGAGCCTAGTTGCTCCATGGTAGGATGATATTTACCACTAACAAACGAAAACGTCTTCTGATTAATGCGATGTGACATTCGGTTACAATTTTTAGCCATCTAAACAAGGCCTAATTTAGAAACTAAATAGGACTAAAATTTAGTCCGTGGTCCTTAGCCAAAGAAACCAAACAGCTCGCCATTAAAATAATATTGCTTCAGATGTAATTTTCACTTTGTCACAGCTAACAGTTTCTTGGTGCTATGTTAACAAAGCTTGTTGAGCCTCTGTTTTGTTTTGTGAATTTTTTTTTATTTGAAAATATACGTAAACCAAATAAAGCTTGTTGAGGTTTATTTGGTTTATTTGAAGTGTGAAATATATACTGTAGTTTCCGTATATTTTGTGTGCTGATTTCGGTTTATTTGAAGTGTGAAAAATGGGATGGGTACGGGTCAGCATTTAACTACAGTATATTTCAGCCCTGGCCAAGACCAAGGGTCGAAAAGCCTCGAAACCCTACGTTTCCTCGCCGCCCAGTCAAAAAAAAAAAAAAAACATTTCCTCGCCGCCGCCGCCGCCGCCCGCCGCCGCGTACACCACCACAAACCTCGTCCCTGCGCCGCGCCATCCCACCTCGAGCCCCGCTCCCCTCATTCGCGCCCGACTATGCCTCCTACCGTCTCGCCCTCCGTGCCCATCGCCGGCGACGAGAGGTTCGCCTCCGCCCATCGTCGCCCGGCGCCGCGGCGGATTCCACGTGCTCAGGATCGAGGGCTACTCGCGCACCAAGTTAACTATCCCCAACGGCAAGTATGTCGAGTCCCCCCTTCAACGTCGCAGGACACACCTGGACTATCACGTACTACCCCAACGGCCGCTGTCCGGAGTTAGCAGACTACATCTCCCTCTTTCTCATCCTTAAGGAAGCCGTCGCCAAGCCCTTGATGGTGCAGCTGGTGTTCAGCTGCATGGACCAAGTGGAGATGCAAACGCCGTCTTATGTCCGTGGTCGCAAAGTGGACAGTTTCGTCAGTCACGACAGTTGGGGCCTTGACAAATTCATCAGGGAAAATTGGCTGTGTACCATCAAAAGATTGCTTCTTTGGCTATCTAGCATTGAAAGATTACTTCTTTGCAATATAACATCGAAAGGTCACAACTTGTTGGTTTCTAACACTTCCGTTAACTTCGCTAACCTCCCGTCGTATCTCCGTTCTTGAGTCGTCGTCTTCAAAGCCGGAGCTCGACCTGCCGGACCTCTTCGCCGGGTTCCAGCTGCTCGATGTCCCGGAGCTCGCGCTGGACCGCGTCCTGGAGGAGCTCTCGCCGGTGTCGCTCGCCGCGATGGCGTGCGTGTGCCACGCTCAGGGACCGGTGCTCCGCGGACGCGCTGTGGGAGCGCCCGCCAGCACGCGATGTGGAGCTCTGGCTCACGCCCTCTGCAGTCCCTGCCGCGCCGTGGTGTTGGCCCGCCACCGGCGGGGACGCCACGCCTGCGCCGCACGCCGACGTCAAGTCCAGCACCAACCCTCTCGCCACGCTCGTCGAGGTTCCCCGCGAGCAGGCTGGTCGCCTCCACTGCCCGGACCCGGCCACGCCGCGCCGTTTGCACCCGCTCCGCTCGCGGCGCGGTCTCGCGCGCGCCTCGCTCGCCGGTCTCGCGCTCAGAAGCAGGCGCCGCCCTGCTCGCGTTGCGGCCGCCGCCCCCGACTCGCCCGCCGCGCCCGCGCTCGCTCGCACGCACGCGCCGTGCCGGACCCGCCTCTCGGCTGCTCGCGCGCGTCGCCCGCCGTAGCGCGTCAGCAGCCCCGCTCCCCACGCACCTGACATGCACCCGCGCCGACCCGACACCCACACTCAACAGCCGCGACGTTGACTGCTGCCTCGTCCCCGAGGAGGACTTCTACCGCCCGATGACTCACAGCAGCAACAGCACAACGAGTCTGGCGACCCAGCGTTCCGACGTGGGTGCGTGGCTCAAAGGCCGAGCTCGGGGCATGGTGGGCCGTGGGCGGAGGAGCACGCCGGGGAGTTGCTCAGTGCTCACGTGGGCGCGTGGCCGGGTTGGCAATTTAGCCGCCGGAGCAGCTCGAAGAACGGACGGAGGGACGGACAGGCAGCTAGCGATGAAAACGGACGGAAAACCCCATTTCTATTTCCATTTCTATATTTGTTGGTGGAAACCAGATCCGGTTCGGAAAATGCGGTTCGGAAAAACGGAATCGGAATATACGGGTGCACGGAAACGGAACATACGGACGGAAATTGAACGGAAATGGTCGGGAAGCCGGAACTTAAGCCGAATACCACACATATTAGTGTGCAACGTGTGTTCCGTATGTACATGTGTACATAAATCACTATGAATCAATACATATATACATACAATTGATTATATATATGTGTTGAGTATTAAAAATGTTTAAAAAAAGAACAAACGAAAAAAGAAACGAACTCAACTCGTGCTTACACACACAAAAAAGAAAAAACATATAAAATGATAAAAATGAGAACCACACACGCCACCACTATATCCAACAGCAAGCCCATTAGCCCAATCAACAGGCGCACATGCCAAGCAGTGGTAATTAGCGGTTCGTCATGTTCAGCAGTTTAGTACCACCTCGTGCAGCCAAGGAAGCACAGAGGCCTCGACTAGCTACATAATGAGATGCAGGGAAGGGTGTTGAGGCGTAAAGATGGGCCAACATTGGGCCTTTGGGTCAAATGCAACCTCTGTGTAAAATCCGGAAAAAAATCCGGATTAAATGCGGAAAAATTCCAATGAAATCCGGGTTTCCGAAAATACGGACGGAAAAACATTGTTTCCACTTCCGTCCGCATTCTGGCAAGCTCCATCCCGGACATTGTTTCCACTTCCGTCCGCATTCCGGCAAGCTCCATCCCGGATTCCGACCAGCTCCATCCCGGATTCCGACCGGATTCCGGATTTTCCGAGAATACGGAAACGGAACGGGAAAATATAGAAAACGGAGTCGGAAAAAACGGGAAAAATTCCGTCTGTTTTCATCGCTACAGGCAGCATGGGTTCACGGAGAAGGATGGTAGAAACCTCTAACGATGTAATCTTTCGATGCTAGATAACCAAGACCAGATCTTTCAATGGTAGATTGCCAAACATGCAATCTTTCGATGCTATGGAGCCAATTCTCCCAATTCATCAAGAGGATGGAGCTGGAGCAGTCGGAGCGCCTCAAGGGACGACTGCTTCACGGTTAGGTGCGACATCAACGTCTTGAGCGAGCCCCGCGCGGAGGCTGCTGGGCTCCCCGCCAGATCGTTCGTCACGGTCCCGCCGCCCGACTGGCGGTCAGAGCACTTCCGCGAACTCCTCCTAAGTGGAAAGGGTGCAGATGTGAGGTTTCTTGTCGGAGGCGAGACGTTTGCGGCGCACCGGTGCGTGCTGGCTGCTCGGTCGCCGGTCTTCGATGCGATGCTCTTAGGCTGCATGAAAGAAGGCACCACAACACTGAATCAGAGCTCCACACCTGTAACCATTGATGGTATGGTACCTCAGGTGTTCCGAAGCTTGCTGCATTTCATTTACACGGACTCGCTGCCGCCGGAGACAGAGGGACCAGGTAATGCCGAGGATGATGGCGCCAGCGCCACAATGTCGCAGCATTTGCTAGGGGCCGCTGACAGGTACGGCATGCAGAGGCTTAAGCTGATATGCGAGGACAGGCTATGCCGGCACATTAACCCTGACCACGGTAGCGACCACGCTGGCGTTGGCTGACCAGCATAGCTGTCAAGGGCTTAAGGCTATGAGTTCCTCAAGTCTTCGAAATCGCTGGACGCGGTGATGGCAACCGATGGGTTCCAGCATTTGGTGAAAAGCTGCCCTTCTGCTTTGTTCGAGTTGATGTCTAAGCTCGCTTCCCATTGATACCTCGACGAGCAAATGGAAGATATGGTCATGGGATTTCAGTAGATCAGGAGTACCTAGAAAGAGTAATTATTGGGTTTTGTGTTACTTCTATATATGCGTAAACATATATCAACGTACCTGTGCCTCCTTTTTGTTTCATCATGGAGAATCATTTGTGGATGGTTTTTATAGTTATTAATATTATAACCATGATGATACATGATATAACACCGTGCAAATTAAATGTGATCAGCATGCTGATCGTTCAGTACTTCCCTTCTGAGCCTCTAAATTGAATTGGGAGTTCATTCTAGTCATTTAGGGCTGGAACTCTCTGCGAGCTTCTATTTTTATTGTTTGCAACATGGATATATTTTGGTTCAGTGCAACGTTTCATGCAGATTCAGGTAGAGCACAAAGTGTGACATGGCAATGATCAGGGCTTCAATTGACCTTCTGATAAGAGGTGAAATTTCTCCATGAGTGCATTTAAAAGCTACAATGATATACTACTTCTGATGGATTTGCATTGATAATCCTATCACTTGTTTATGTGCTTATATAATGCATGTCAGTACTAAGTTATGAATTGAAGGACAATTTTTGAGATCACGCCTAAAGCGCATTGAATTGAAGGACAATGTTTTACAAAAATGTATGTCCTTTGTTTGAGTATGTAATTTACAGCATGAACTAATTTGATCGTGAAATTCATGAGCCATATATATTATTATTATGATACATGGGTTTCAGATTTTTTACTCAAGTTTTCACCACATATTCTCCTCTTTAAACACTCTGTGACATTGTTCTTGCAATATATATGGCAATTGTGTGAAGTATCCTGCAACAGTATGCTGTGTTGAATAAGTATATGTTGGCATGGTGCTAATTAATAATTAAATAAATATATGCTATGGTTTATTAAAATTAAACGCTAGACTAAAAAAAGAGAAATAATCAGATCGAATCAGGGGTAATATTTATGTGCTATAACTATGGGCATTCATCAGTTCTGTAGCAAAATTGAACACATTTTGTACTTTCCATGTTTACAGCATGTTCGCCATGAATTTGTTTGTGGTATTATTCTAACATGTCATCAATACTTGGAGTTTGAATTGAAACGGTTCAGAAAAATCTCTTGTGAAGCAATTACGTGGAGTGGCATATACAAGAGAGATGATGGTCAACTGGATGCAATTATGTAGAGAAGTTGGTTAATAATGTTCTGTTGTTCTTTTGGATATACCTTTGCCAACATGGAACATCTCAGATTCTCAGGACACAGGGTGTATTTTTATTTGTGATCAACTTTCCATGCCATCTCATTCAACATTTGGCTAGCACATGTTGCCAACATGGAACGAAGCTCGAGCTACTAACAGGAATGACATGGAGCGGCCAATACTGATTTGTAAAGACAGGCTAATATATGCTGGCACATCATATCGATACGAGCACATTGACATTGGTTGGGAAATACCACTGTCAGACTTACTCCCTCCGTCCCAAAATAAACGACAAGCGTTTTCACTCCCCGAGAAACATCTACCGACAATTATATAATAAAAATAGAATTAATATTTTTATTACATAATTAGTATCATTGGAAAGATTTTTTGATCTAGTTTTTTAACAAATTTATTTGGAGATTTAAATGTTCTACGTATTTTCTATAAATCGAAAGTCAAACTTGTGGCACGAAAACCCAAAACGTCGTTTATTTTGGGACGGAGGGAGTAACACTTAAGTAGGCGTGCTTTGAGTTCTTCAACTCTTTTTCGAAGACCGCTGGATGCGGTTATAATAGGCTTGCAATGCTCTTAATGATATATTATCTATTCTTACGGTGTCTTATAACACACTTATGAATTCAATCGTCCAGCTAGTAAGAAGCATGTGTAATTTTGGGCAAGCTGTCTTATAAGTTTTATAGGCTTCTAGGTATGTAATGTCAATTTTTTTAACCTTAATGTATGCATTTGTAGAATAATGGCTGCTGTCCTGGTAACTAGCAGCCATGTGTTATCCTAAGGCTATATTTTCCTTGCAGTCCATAACAATCAGCAAGCAATGGCCTGCAACTTAGTTGATGTTTTCATATATTTTTATTTGCTACCATATGCCAAACCTAAAAAACTGTTTTTTTAACTGAAATATTTATGAACTGCAGTATACAAGCTGTCGTAATTTCAGAAGGAATCAAGTAGAGGAAGAAAAGGATGCAAGGAGGAATGCAGCGAGATCCATGGTTTCCTTCATACTATGATTTTTGGCGATTGACTTGAGCCAAATTTTAGATGTAATGATTTTGGTGATCCGAAATTAGATGTAATGATGATATTAAGACCACATGATCTGAAACTGGATGTAATGATTTTGTTGTACTCTTTTTAAATTATTGTTAAATAGTGATATCAATTAAATAAATGGGCGTCATCTTGGTTGGGCCAAATTTTAGGCTTGATTTTGGGCTGAATGTGGTGAGATTGGGCTTATTGAATAGTATTGGGCTAACTAAATAAAAAAAAAAAAGAACACACGGGCCAAAAATATGCAGAATAAACGGGCTCTAATTAATGGGCCACCTAATGATGATGTGGCAAGCACGTCACATCCAACATCAACAAATGACATGGCAAAAATGACGTGTACCAACTTTATGATGTTTCAATCCATCAAAGTAGGCTTTGACTATTGTTGTTGATCATGTATTCCATGACGAAATAAAATTGCAATCGGTGATGGCTCCAGGTCCAGCAAATGTATGATGCGAGATACATAATAGATTTTTCGATCGTCACGGGCGAAGTTAACCACGCATTTTGGATTATTTATGACCAAAGTGAGCATCATGTAAAGCACTATTGCTGGTATATAGTGGGCTTATGAGAGCATTCCTCACTCGTAGGCAGACGAGTAATGTAAGCAGGACGAGCGAACGGCGGAATGGAGCAAATGGCCTGTGTGGAATAGTGCTTTGGTTTGTGAATGATTCAGTCCATCATTTATTCATTCCTCACATTTTTTTAATGGAACTGGTTCATGCGTCATTGTTGACGGTCTTTAACTACATTTTTTATACCGTCAACATTAGTATAAAACTATCAAAACACAATAGTGATAGGGCTTTGAGCTAACCATTTCCACAAGTTTTGGTACTTCACTTGTTTTGCAGGACAATGGTGGAAACATACACATTTCGGGCCAAAAGTAAAGGAAAACGTATAAAGAATAACATGGCCCTAAATGGACATGAGCAAAGTAAGGAGAAGAGAGGAGAAATGCCCATAAATATGAATATCAACATCTATACATAAGCCCAAGAAGTCGAGGCCCAAATCCAACATGAAATCATACCGGGGCCGCAGGACATGGGTTTAGTATTTTGGGCATAACTTTCTCATACGAAATCGGATTTCAGTGATCCAACAAATCAAAACGAAGCTTACTCCGAGGCCCACTCACTCCTACAAAGTTTCAGCCAAAATGGGCTTTACCTTGGTGCGGCCGCACTTTTTGGTGTGCGCAAGCACCGTATGGAGGCGGTTCGGGCCCATCCTTCTCGAGGCGGTTCATCACTTTCCAAAAAGTGTGTTGCCGACGTTGGTTGGTCGGTTTGGGCTGATTAGGAAGGTGTTCCAAGGTCGGTTTGGTTCCTTCCATGTGGGGATGGCCATTTTCCAAAGAGCCCCCTCTCCTCTACCTATAAAAGGAGGCTCTCTCCCCCTCATTCAACACACACCAATTCATATACAACACAAGGAGGAGCCACAATGTAATAGAGAGGAGAGAGTTCCATTCTTCTTCCCCCTCTTAGTTCTAATGGAGAGTGAGAGAGGAAAGGCTAGAAGGAAGTTTGGTTCCTTCTACCTGGAGTTGTCGGTCCGCCCCTGGTGTGCCGCGGCTCCTAGGAAGTCGGAGTGCCGGAGTTGTCGGTACCCGCTTCGCTTGTACCTCTACAAGCTACTTACACTTTGGTGAGAAAGCTTGTGATTATCTTTCGGCTTATTGTTCTTCAAGCATATTATCTAGCTGTTAAAGAATTACGGGATTGATAGTAGTTCCTTCGGGCCGATGCTCGGTAGAAGGACCGGGGACGGGTAAGCCTTGTCGACACGCCAGAGTAATAATCACTAGTGTAGACGTGGTGTCTAGACTAAGGGTTTTCTATCTTTTGTGGCGCATCCCACGGTTGAGGGGGTAGGCGGCTGGGTTGTGACAGCCTTGTCCGTCCCTTGTAATCCCCCCACGTTCGGGTGTGGCGCAGTGCTAAATGCCGGTCTCCATCCCAGTTTAGGCGATTGCCGGTGCCCGAAGTGAGGACATAACAGCCAAGAAATCCCTGCTTGAAACCTAAGCCCATAAAGATACCTCGCTATCCATAGTTATCCTAGGGTGACCCTGCTCAAAGATTAGAGCGCAACCGTTCCCTGTGGAAAATACGACACCCTGAATATTTCCGGGTGAAAGCTACAACGACAATTCCGTGCGCTTGCGGATTTATCTGTGTGCGTTAAGAAACGTCAACAAGCTTTCTGGCGCCGTTGCCGGGGAATGGTTGTCGTAATTCTCTCTGAGCCTAGAGCACCCGTGTGTGTATCCAAAAAAAAATACAAAAATAGTTATTTATTTTTCTTTTAAAAAAAAAGTGAAGCCAAATCCATTTCAAAAAACCTTCGCTTCAATGGGGGAGTTCACAAGAGCCACAATCTTTTTTGAAAACCAAATTTTTTATCGGCTATGAACTCACCCTAATTTTAAAAAAAAAAAAAAAAAGACTTTGGTTCGGGCATACTCCATCTCTCGGTGACTATTTTGAAAATCTATGTTGCCACCTACGAGATTTCGAGGAATTATGATCATGCCTCAGCATTCATGGCATGATCCAAGAAATTCACATGTGGAATTTGTTTCGTTGTCCCTCATAGGGGAAAGCAAAACAATAGTACACTATTGTCGTAGGAAGTTTGAATGGGGACCGAGAAGAACTCAAAGACAATTTTTGTCTAGCATTCTTCCCCATCAATGCCTACCATGGACAATCTTCGATCTCAAGTAGGATGAGAAGGAGTCCATAGGTGCAGCCTAGGCCAGATTTATAATGTTTATACATGTTGGCCTAGACTTGTCACTACCCGATAGTGTGCTTTTGCATATCTTTTGTTCGGTCTTGACATAGATCTTTGCCCTATGCCTTGACATGACCGTTGGAGGGTCGTTTGCACGTAAACTTGCAACGGAACATAGGAAAACCCTTGAACACATCCTAGAGAAGCTTGCTTCTCCCGTTGTAGAACATTTTCCCCTCCACATTAATGGCATGTCAAGTATTGAGGAGCCCTCATCAGTCGAGCCATTCCCAGTACCGCCATTGGAACCGACTGTTGAGCCCTCTCCCGAACCACGAACACCGAAGGAAGGAATGCTTCGTCCTTCGGAGTTCGCGATTGAATTCAAGGATGTTGATGGAACCTCGTAAACCGAGCTGTGCTTAGACTTCCATATCTATCCCATCCTTGGTGTCGATCTTCTCATAGGCTACCCTCTCGGAAAAAGCTTTTTCACGAAAGACCTATAGAGGGGAGCCATGATGAGAAGTTGGGAAAGAGTGTTTCCGCCTCTTACACCTAGATATATATCCTAAAGGCGAAGCATCTTTCCAACCAAAACCCGTTCGAGGGGGCGAAGTTTATAACTCTACTCGTTTCACCCAAGTTGTTTTCACATCTTAGTGAAACGAAACACCTATCGCCCTCACACGAACACAAGTCATGTCCCTCTGGCCGATTGAAGAGAAAACCTCATGTGCCATGGACATGCACGAAGCAACAACTCTTGAGACCAAGCGGAAATCTATTTTTGAGCATAACAAGTTGTCAATTGAGACTTCCTACATGCTCACCTTTGGGTCTTCTTGAGTTTGTCTTGCTTCTAGCCGAGTGCTTCAATGAAGATCACAACCATCTCTTGGTTCTCATTGTAAACCTTTTTAAGAGAATGGTTGCAAGTCTCGTAGTAGCATGATGACGCTAACCTTGCCGCTTGAGCATAATGCTAAATTCTTAGTGGTGAAACTGGGAACTTCACCATCATCAGCTGCAGGATGTTTTCCCACGGTCAAGCTTATGACCATAAAAAAAAAGCACTGCCAGGAGATACCCTGGATTATCTTAAAAAAAAGAGCACAAAAAGTCTCTCTCTACTTATTAATAAAAGCAAGAACATGTTATCAAGTTAGTATACACCTTCGGGTATTCTTGTCGCTAACCATTTCAGGTGGAGATCGATTGAGAAGAACAAAGAGGCATGCGACGCTCGAGAACATGAGGGCTACATCACAAAATATATATATATATATATATTATTATGATGTTCATGGGTGATGGAATATGCTCAAGAGGAGACCCGGACCTTGCACACTTGACTTTTTACACAAAAGTCTAGGTGTGGGGGAAGATGGTGACAATCCCAAGTTCCATCCACCAAGGGATCATACAAAAAAAATGAGGGTGAATAAAAGATGATGTCAGCCCTGCCTTGCTAAAAGAAAAAAAAAAAAAAAAAGAAATAGAGATAGAGAAAAAAAAGAGAAAAAAAAAAAGAAGAAGAGAGAAAAAAAAAAAAAAGTGAGAGAAGAAGAAAAGTAATAATAAGAGAGGAGAGGAGCAGGTCGGCCCCACATGGTTAAGAAACATATTAATATGCTACCTGACTCCACCCGTCCTTGCTTTAACAAGCAAAAAAGGGATGGCCTCTCATTCTTTGCTACTATCATCAAGGTCCATGGCCCGCACACACGTTTTGTGTGTGTGTGTGGCCTAGCCTTGAGATGGACCTGGGCTGAGCTATCAATCAAACCGCCGCAACAACCTCGATGCTTCATCCATAAATGCTGACGGTATTTACACTCAGGTATGCAAAGGTAATGTTCACCATCTCCTCACTCATTTCTTGTCTCCATGAAAATAAAACTTTATGCTTTCCATGCCATGGCATATGCTTGAGTTTGGGTGCACCTACATGTGTACACGTGTGATGCATCCATAGGTCTTTTAAATTGAGCGTGGTGCTTAGGTTAAAAAAAGATCTCCTTTAATCAAAATTCGACATGGCGTTGGATCTTGGTTAATGAACTTAGAGCGTTGTTGTCATGATCAGTGGAAGTATTTTATGTTGGAGAAGAATCAAGGCTATGCTTAATTGCTTTTTTTTATGAGCCTTGCGTGAGTCATGTTGAGGTGAACAAATAAAAATAAAATAAAATAAAATAAATAGAATAAAATAAAGTTCTCATAATAAAGGCTCCATGGTATCCTTGCCGATAGAGCCATGTTGTTGTTTTTGTTTTGTTTTCTTTGTTTAAATAAAAACAGTACAAGAATAAGTGTGGGGGAGATCTCTTAAGCATATAAGCACACCTACCCGAGATCTCCCCAGCAACAATTGCAATTAACACCGAGCAATTCACAATGGAGAAGGACAAGACGAACAACTACCATTAACTCCTTCCTCTTCAAACGGTGGTTTGTGCTACTCCCTCTCTCACATCCTCCATAAAGTTTTGAGGTCTGAAATTGAACAAATCAAAAAGACAAAACTTCTTGAAAAAAAAAACTCCATCTCTGGTCTACCAATTGATTCATGGCATGCATACACTTTACTCCTCGCCAAAAACCATACTTTGATGAGCAACTACCTGTTAGGGACCCCATGTTCATCTAAACAATTGAGCTTTGAGATATGGTAGAATGACTTGACACTTGCTCTCTTATGCAATGAGACTTGGTTTTATCTTCGAAAATTTAAAATAAAGCATGCTCATGGTTTGACTTAGCCAAATCCTACCAAAGCCTGAATTATGACAAGAATATCCACTATAGCTACTTCCTACTGTATTGAGTTTTGTCAGGCTCCGTTGATCCGCGTTGAGAGAGGCTCATACTCCCAAGATCGAAAAACACGTACACCCACATATACACGCCGGTTCTCACAATGAGAATTGCGCACAACATGCATCTTTACCATCCACAAAATAAGTACTCCATTCATTATATCATGATCATCTCCTGTTATCAAGAAAAATGCAGAGAGAAAGGTACAGGCTGCAGAAAAAAAAGAGAAAAGAATAAGAGATGAAAAATGGACACGTGTCCGAGGGCGAGTAGAGCCCACATCTCCAAAAAAAACAAAAGAAAGAAAAAAAAAGAAGAAGAAATGCAGAAAGAAAAATAGCCTGTATCTCTCTAGAAGCATACAAAAGAAGGGAAAGAGGATCATGAGTCAAGGAGTAACCAAAAAAAAATATATATATATAATATACCACAAATACTCTCCACACACTTTTGCACATTTCGATCTAAGGGTATGGCACTTCTTTCCAACGATCCAGAGCTTGACCCGACAAAACATACAGAGGTACGTATGCAACACTCCACTCCAAAGATCCACAAAACCCTACAAAAAAAGATAGGATGAGTGAGAGCGAAGAGTGCTTTGGCAAGGAAACACAAATGAGTGACTATGTGAGAATCAACCATGGAGCATTGCTATTTTATCTTCAAAAAAAAAAAAAACCCAACCAAGTCTTTACACATGAGTAGTAGCAAGGAGATACGATTTCATGACCGTTCCATTGCTCAATCGTCCAAGAAAACATGGTAGCCACTCTTGAATGCTCACAAAGCAGGTGAGGCCCGGAATAACTTGTATGCAAGTCTACATCTTGGAGATTGAACCACTTTAGTCCCTATGCCTTCACTCGAGGACGAGCAAAAGACTAAGTGTGGGGGAGTTTGTTGACGGTCTTTAACTACATTTTTTATACCGTCAACATTAGTATAAAACTACCAAAACACAATAGTGATAGGGCTTTGAGCTAACCATTTCCACAAGTTTTGGTACTTCACTTGTTTTGCAGGACAATGGTGGAAACATACACATTTCGGGCCAAAAGTAAAGGAAAACGTATAAAGAATAACATGGCCCTAAATGGACATGAGCAAAGCAAGGAGAAGAGAGGAGAAATGCCCATAAATATGAATATCAACATCTATACATAAGCCCAAGAAGTCGAGGCCCAAATCCAACATGAAATCATACCGGGCCGCAGGACATGGGTTTAGTATTTTGGGCATAATTTTCTCATACGAAATCGGATTTCAGTGATCCAACAGTCAAAACGAAGCTTACTCCGAGGCCCACTCACTCCTACAAAGTTTCAGCCAAAATGGGCTTTACCTTGGTGCGGCCGCACTTTTGGGTGCGCGCGCACCCGTATGGAGGCGGTTCGGGCCCATCCTTCTCGAGGCGGTTCATCACTTTCCAAAAAGTGTGTTGCCGACGTTGGTTGGTCGGTTTGGGCTGATTAGGAAGGTGTTCCAAGGTCGGTTTGGTTCCTTCCATGTGGGGATGGCCATTTTCCAAAGAGCCCCCTCTCCTCTACCTATAAAAGGAGGCTCTCTCCCCCTCATTCAACACACACCAATTCATATACAACACAAGGAGGAGCCACAATGTAATAGAGAGGAGAGAGTTCCATTCTTCTTCCCCCTCTTAGTTCTAATGGAGAGTGAGAGAGGAAAGGCTAGAAGGAAGTTTGGTTCCTTCTACCTGGAGTTGTCGCCCCCCCGGTGTGCCGCGGCACCTAGGAAGTCGGAGTGCTTGGAGTTGTCGGTACCTTCGCTTGTACCTCTACAAGCTACTTACACTTTGGTGAGAAAGCTTGTGATTATCTTTCGGCTTATTGTTCTTCAAGCATATTATCTAGCTGTTAAAGAATTACGGGATTGATAGTCGTTCCTTCGGGGCGATGCTCTGGTAGAAGGACCCCGGGGACGGGTAAGCCTTGTCGACACGCCAGAGTAATAATCACTAGTGTAGACGTGGTGTCTAGACTAAGGGTTTTCTATCTTTTGTGGCGCATCCCACGGTTGAGGGGGTAGGCGGCTGGGTTGTGACAGCCTTGTCCGTCCCTTGTAATCCCCCCACGTTCGGGTGTGGCGCAGTGCTAAATGCCGGTCTCCATCCCAGTTTGGGCGATTGCCGGTGCCCGAAGTGAGGACATAACAGCCAAGAAATCCCTGCTTGAAACCTAAGCCCATAAAGATACCTCGCTATCCATAGTTATCCTAGGGTGACCCTGCTCAAAGATTAGAGCGCAACCGTTCCCTGTGGAAAATACGACACCCTGAATATTTCCGGGTGAAAGCTACAACGACAATTCCGTGCGCTTGCGGATTTATCTGTGTGCGTTAAGAAACGTCAACAGTCATCACCTCTCAAAACATAATAATTACTACTAGTATGATTAATGAACTTATGATGCATATCACCTTATCTTTTAGGATGAGGTCATTCATCATCAAACTAATCTAAACACAACATCAATAGACCTTGACGACTATTCGATTGTTCATTGAGTATGGCAGGGGTGGCTAACTTTATCCCACAGTAATATAATAAAGATAAAGCTAAATGATTTGGAGCAATGCATCACTCAAATTTTCTCCTCCAAATTTGAACTCTTCCCCTTTTCTTCTCAAAACCGGGTGGTCTTAGAAGGGGCTCGGGGAAGGATGACTGTCCCCTGAGTACAAACACGATAGGCGCAAGCACCACATGATAAGATGTGTGCAAACCTCACTAAACAACTAGGGCTAACACCTAGACAAGCGCAAAGGGGTGGTATAACTAACATAAGCAATTTGTAAAAGCACCTATGCTAATCACCTAATATTTCACTGAGCACTTTGGTGCCTAGAGCAACTAGAGACGAGAATCAACTCACACAAATGTTCCTTGAGCTCCAACAACACCAATTTGACCGACCACTAACGGACAATCACCTGTTTTTGTCCCAAGGCTATTGTTGTAGTAGGGCCGAGGGTCATTGCGAGAGGGTCCAACAATGATGTTGCATTGTCGACGGCCAACCTCGACACCTTACGCCCTCTCTGTTTCGCTCTTGAACCGAACAAACAGGGTTGTTGCAGTAGGGTCCGTAAACTGTTGCATTGTTCCAATGCCTCTGCACCTTTATTCTATGCTACCACCCTTCACCATCAAGCATCCAAGTTTAGTTCTATCTTGTGCCTTGGATCTTCTAGATCGGCACCCCTTCTAATGTGTTCTTTTTGGTGTTGATTAAGTTCTTCTTGCTCCAATTAAATCCAAGTGAGCTTTGCAACCTACTAGACTACAAAAGAAATCATTGGCAAATTCATTAGTCCAATTTGGTCTTGTTGACCATAAAAGACCAAAATCCAATTTAAATGGGTCGGTTGTGGACCATTGTCCTTTTGTTTAGAATTACACAGTACAATGCAGACGCTCATAACACGAACGCACACTCACCCCTATAAATACATGTAGGCAAACCCTACCCCCATGAGCACCTCCAAAGGACTGAGTACCCGACAGATTTGGAGATTCCCGAAGTCACCTAGTGGTGTTGGAGTTCCAGCAGCATGAAAGCAAGCAGACCAGGTTGGGAAGGGGACACCCATGCCCATTGCGGCGGCGAGAGAGAGGGAAAGGGGGGGAGGAGGTTGTCGCGGGCGTGGTAGGGCCTTTGGATCTCCACGGGCGCGACCGTGATTGAAGATCTCTTGTTTGGTTTTGGCTAATTAATGACACCTAAGGAATAAT
>JADLZK010013016.1:0-164611 GCA_015847255.1 Hyparrhenia diplandra
CAATCATGTTTATATTATATCCACGTAATGTATAATGCACTACTACACACCTGATTTTGCACAGCGTTTCGAAATCATTTTCCGTGGTGGTTTTTTTATTAACCGTGGCGGTTTTAATAACCTCCACGGTAAATCAATTAACCATGGTGGTTTTTTTAAATGAAGCCCAGAATACCCATCTAGAGAGCCCAATAACAGCCTAAAACCATCCCTACCTATATATACATGGACTTACCTTTTCACACACATCCTCTCCCACACTCATCCCCTCTTTCTCTCTTTCTCCCCCACTGACGCCTTCTCCTCTCCTGCGCGCGCGCGCGCACACACATCACCCACACACACACACACACACACACACACACACACACACACACACACACACACACACACACACACACACCACCCACCCACCCACCCACACACACACACACACATCCCTCTATCCCCACTCCTCCCGGCCGACCGGCGGCGGCAGACACAACGGTTGCAACGAGTGCGGGAGTCATCCTCCCGGCGGCACGCGCGGTCCCCGGTGGCGGATCTCGGGGCGGAGCTGGCGGATCTCGGCGGCCCAGAGCTCCCCATCCCCGGCGGCGGCGGCGGCACTCAAGATCCCCGACGGCACTCAAGATCCCAAGGCGGCGAGCGGGCTCGGCCCGTCACCAATCCGCTCCTCCGGCGGATCTCCCCTAGCCGGGCGGATCTCGGGGCCATGGTGGCAGCGGTGGTTGGCGGATCGGATCCGGCGCTCCCGGCGGCGTGGGAGCTCGCGGCCCGGCACTCGTGGCGGGGGCAAGTTTAAACCCTAACGGTCCCGGCAGCCAGATCTGCGTGCCGTTAGGGTTCCCTTCATGGTGGTTTCAAAAACGCCACCGAAAATCAATACGTAGTAGTGATGCATTTTTGTTTGGCACATGAAGGTGGTCGAACTCTTGTTATTTATTTGTGTTAAAATACTAATAATACTGTATATATATAATCATGTTGATGCGGTCTCAATTGGTTATGATCCTCCGGCTATCCATGAAAGAATGGATTTCTAGAATTGTCTTAAGTCAAAGTTTGCCTAAATTTATAGAAAACCACGTTACGATTTATGTTATCACAAATTAGTACCATTAGATTTCTCGTAGATTTTTTTATAAACAACTCATTTTATTATATTATAAATGGTGTTACTCGTTCTTATAAAGTTAATCAAACTTAAAAAGTTTGACTGACATGGATTTTAAGAATTGTTTTATTGAGGATAGAAAAAAAAAGATAAAAAGCCTTAAGAGGAAGTTCCATCCAATTCAAAAGTTTGTGCCAGCATGCTGCAATTGGTAGCACGAAAAAAAAAAAAAGATACTACCGTTTCTTCCAACAATGCTATTGGAGTATGTTTGGAATGAGGAGTGTGGGGTGTGGACATCCACTCCCATTTGCATCCATTTAATAAAAGGGTTGGAGCCGTGCGAGTGCTGTTGAACTTCGTTTTCGGAGCATAAAGTTCTGGTGGTAATTTATATTAGAAAAAAAAAGGTTCTGGTGGGCCATTAATCCAACTGTTAGAGGTTCCACCAGCCATGGGTTAGGAGGATAGATCTCATTTGTGCTTGTTCATTCCGAGGTCCCTTTGAAATGGACTTGTTCACCTTCTCCTATGTTCACGTTAGATAGCCACTTCTGATGACTCTACCAATCAATCATGCACACGAGTATATAATATTTCTCTAGCCAATTAAGAAACGAAATGTTAATCTCAAAAAAACGAAATGTTATAACAATGTTTGATGATTTGTTACGAGAGAAAAAATCGTGGCTCATAACATGCTAATGTTTGAACATCCATTATAAAATTGGATCAACTTTGTATATAAATAATAATTCTTATTCATGAGCAAATACAGGTAATAATAGCTGTGTGTTTTTTTACAAGAGGTTTGAAAGAACGAAAGAGCAGGTTACAAAAAGACTAGCGCCTCGTTTAGTTGGCTAAAGTTTCTAACTTTTTCCACCCTCTCTCCATCACATCACATTAAATACATCAAAAGACATATGTTTATTAAAATGAGGTAAAAAAAAATAACTAATTAAATTTAGATGTAATAATATTCTTTTGAGCCTGTGTTACGCCCGTGTGATAATATTTACCACAAACAAACTTAAAGGTTTGAAAGAACGAAAGAGCAGCAAATATTTTAACAAAAACGAGGCCTAGGTACATGTTATGTTGTGCAGTCAAGTGCTTGTCACGGTGTTGCCCTGCTCCTGCAAGGCTGCATGATGCAGGCTACAGAAAGGTCCCAAAACGAGGGTAGGTGTGGCTGAGCGTGAAGACAGCAAAGTACACCTGCAATGCCCATCCAGCGCTCTACAGTATCAGCCAGCCAGCACGGCAACAAAAGCTACATGTTACTGTCGCTACTGGGTGCCCTGTTCGTTCGGCAACAGCTTACTTTGTCCCCTTGTCACTGATCGAGACATGCATTTTCAGAGTTTTTATTACTGCTCATGAGTAACAGTAATGTTAACTTTTGGGACTCCCTGCTCGGCGACGGCGACGTGCCAATGCCAATATATTTGGTAATGGAACGTGAGTGCTTTGGGTTCGAAATCCCTACAGTTGGCTAACTGATTGAAGCCCATGTATAGTTTTGTAATACCAAAATTGCTTCTACTACTACTAGGGAAGAGGATCGTCGGACTTACTGAAACTGAAATTTATGCACTGTTAGCTTGAACTTATCAGCTCGGTTTATCTGTTATGATAGAGTGTTTTTTTCCACAATAAAACAAAATTAGTCAGGTTATCAGCCGCAAAAACCATCAGTCGAACATCCTATGATTTAGTGAGCCATGTTTCACGATACATTTTTAAACCAAAGTACTGGACTATCATTAATGTGTTGCCCGAGTCTAGTAAATCAATAAACCTCTGTTTTGGAATCTTATGTCTTTTTGCTATGAAGCTGAACTGATATTTGTAAGAACCTCTTTGAAATGGATGAAAAATTTTCTGAATATTTGCCAATTCTTGTAAAAGTAAAGTATTTTCTATAAAGTTCCTACTTTGTGAAAAATGATATATTGCTAATGATCCTAAAATTCCTATACGATTCCTGTGAAATTTTATGTTCCACATAGTCCTAAATTATTTTTATGGCGTTAATATAATAAACTATTATCAACTAAGGCGTGGAATAATTTTGGTTATTTGATAATGTAATTTTGGTCATTTTATATTCAAAGTATTTTTAGCGAAACATTGAAGTGGCTTTTTACCTGCATTTCAGTTGAGTAATATACATATATTTGCAAGTACCAAGTGCTACGCCTACTACAACCAATCTAAGGTATTGGCAACAAACCATTCATGTTATATTGGCAGGTGCTGAACAACTGCATTGCATAGGTGATAGGTCCACGCTGACTTAGATTACTCTGCTTATTAGCATTAGCTAGTCCAACCTGAAAAATAATTTAAAAACTAGTCCAGCCAAAAGCACATCATGCATTTTTTTTTATTTTTTTTTGTAGGAGATGCTTCAGCAGTACTCCCTCCGTTCCATATCTTTTTGCGGTTTTTTTGACTCATATAAAGCGTGTTTGACCTCTCATCTTATTCAACTTTTTTTAATAAATATTACCACTTTTGTTATGACTTATTACATCACTAAAGATATTGTAATGACGTTTTGTTTGTTTTATAATTTACATAAAAAAATTTGAATAAGACGAAGCAGTCAAACACAGTTTATATGAGTGAAAAGAATTGCAAAAAGATTGTGGAATGGATGAAAGAGTACTGGGCACCAGAGTGTGAGGAGCCTTGTAACAATCATTACGCAATCATTGCGGTGATCAAAGACGTCCTTGTTACCGGAAAGTAACTACTGTATATACTAAGTTTATTTTCCTCAAACTTTAGGGACCACACACTGTAAAGTACTCCGTATGCATATTCTAGGTTTTTTGGAACATGATGAAAGACGTTACTAAAGGTTTGTGCTACAGGTCAAATTAAGCGTGCAGAGGCTAGCTGTGTCGTCGTCCTCGATAGAAAAGACGACCGTGCACAGCCTGTAGTACATTCGACTCCACTCAGTACACGTACCATGCCATGGATGGTCCATCTCCATACGGTCACCTTGTGTACTCCGTAGACATCCATCCAGATCAACAACTCTGGGTAGTATATACTGTACTATTGTACATAATACTACCTGTGTCCATATACAAATCCCATCGTATTTGACAACCGGTTTTGTCTAGAAATGGAGCTTAGGAATCTCAGCTCAACTTAAAAATGTCCTGTACATACAAAGTAGACTCCATTTGACGGGTAGTATAGTATAGTATTCTAAGGGTCGGCTAGCTGGTTTAAGGTGAGCCGTGGAAAAAGTTAAATAAGTTCTGACGTGAAAAAGTAATTATTATGACTTGTATATCGTGAAAAGTTATAAGTTGTTTAGTTGAAACAAGTATAACTCTCTCTGTCTTTCGAAGCAGATATAAAACAGTTCTCTATTTCTACCCATTTCAAAAAGTGACAAAAAAAAACAAAGGCCAAAAGCAGGGTGTTTTCAAAACTATACTACACGAAGACAGTTACTTCTAAAAAAAATTAGCTTCGCATATTACACCTATTTGGTTGACTTTCAATTTTTTAAAAACAATTTTTTTTAATACTACAGTAAGGAGCAACTAATATTTACTACCACAAGTGTCTATTTGAATCTCATACAGCTAATATTTAGCTACTAAAAATTAGCGAGGTCCACATCAAATAAACTAGCTATTTTTTTTTTTACCTACCACCTAGCTAATAACAATTAGCTAGCTATTAGCTGGTTTCTTCGAGCTAACCCAGCTAATAGTTACTGCTAAGACACTAAGATTATCTGTGGCAATTAATTGAGCTAATAAGGAGCAATTAATATTTACTACAGTAAGGGCCTATTTGAATCTCATATATATATAGCTAATAGTTAACTGTTAAAAGTTACCTAACAAGGTCCTCAACTAATTAAACTCGCTAATATTTTACCTACCACCCAGCTAATAATTTGCTCTACTAGCTGGTTTCTTCAAGCTAACACAGCTAAATATATAGTTGCTACTCATACACCTAGATTATATGTAGCAATTAATTGACTACCAATCCTAATCCTTGGCTGCGAGTTTATTTTTTGTTTATTTGTCATATAGGTTTAAGGTGAGCCGTGGAAAAAATTAAATAAGTTCTGAGATGTGAAAAAGTTACTATGTCTACATGTTGTGGAAAGTTGTTTAGTTGAAACAAGTTTAATTCTCTCTGTTTCTTCTGAAATAAAATTGCTTCATAGTACACCTATTTGGCTGACTTTCTATATTTTTTTCAACCAAAATATTTTTAAATATTACACTAAGGAGCAACTACTATTACTACCACAAGTGTCTATTTGAATCTCATATAGCTAATAGTTAGCTACTAAAAATTAGCGAGATCCTCATCAAATAAACTAGTTATTCTTTTTTGACCTGCCACCCAGCTGATCACAATTAGTTAGCTATTAGCTGGTTTCTTCGAGCTAACCTAGCTAATAGTTAATCCTAAGACACTAAGATTATCTGTAGCAATTAATTGAGCTAATAAGGAGCAATTAATATTTACTATAGTAAGGGCCTATTTGAATCTCATATATATAGCTAATAGTTAACTGTTAAAAGTTACCTAACAAGGTCCTCAGCTAATTAAACTCGCTAATATCTTACCTACCACCTAGCTAATAATTAGCTCTACTAGCTGGTTTCTTCAAGCTAACACAACTAATTATATAGTTGCTACTCATACACCAAGATTATATGTAGCAATTAATTGACTACCATTCCTAATCCTTGGCTGTGAGTTTATTATTATTTTATTTATTTGTCACATAGGTTTTAAGTACATGGCCCCAACCGGCAAGTCAAAATGGTCCTTTTCGTTTGCTTCAATAATGGACGGTCACCTTATGTGCTTTGCAAGATAAAGACTCGTTGTAGCCAACTAGCCATGCATGTGGCTTCGTGCAGGGGGCCGCGTCGATCTCATCGACACCACTCACTCACATGATTGCGCTATATAAACAAATTCGTTTAATTTCCAGGGTATTATTTCCTGGTGATTTTGATACCACGACGTTTCTAAATAAAAGTGCATATATATGAGGTTCGGGTCTGGTTCCATCTATCTGTTGATGCTCTATTAGAATTATTTGGGTATAATTTGTTTTAGATAAATAATGAGCATGATACAAGCAACAATAAAGCAATACAAACAAAAATAAACCAATTCCAAGTAACTATATGTATAAATCATAAATAGGAGGATAATATTAATAGGAAAATGATACTAGTTTATTTTTTTCTGACTTAAATATATTAATTGTGAATTTTTAGATATCAAACTATATTTCTATTATCTTTAAACATATAAAACCATCTATGAAACCAACAAAAGGATCAAATTACTCCGGTTTCGACAGTTGGATGGCGTTGATTACCTGGTTTTATAGTTCAGTGTTGAAAATCAAACTGATGTACAATATAGGTTCAAAAATGCACTCTACCTTAAATCAAAGGAAGAACTAAATATATAGCTTATATAGAACATAATGCCCACCTGCATATATGGGGATCAGTTATGGCCAAGGAGCTAGTAGTTGTTGAA
The DNA here is from genome assembly GCA_015847255.1 of Hyparrhenia diplandra. Lineage (NCBI taxonomy): Eukaryota > Viridiplantae > Streptophyta > Magnoliopsida > Poales > Poaceae > Hyparrhenia > Hyparrhenia diplandra. Next base: position 6,680 of record JADLZK010013016.1, read on the forward strand.
CTGGGTCACAGTTCAGTTATGGCCGAACAGTATGTGCTCCTAACCAAACTGAAATAAAAGTGTACGTACGTCTATACTTCAAACTTTTATTTTCGTATAGGACCATGTACTGCACGCCAAATATCCGACTTCGCACTAATTGATGTTGTCTTTGTACGCTGACATTACAAATAACCCCTGCTGTACCTGTAATCACACTTTGGACTGCGTACTCGTCAAACAGTGCCGTCTCTCTCAGTAGATTTTTCAGAGATATATCCAACGAGCAGTGCTGGTTCTGGGCCTGCCATACACTTGGAGCCTTTGCCAAGAGTCCCCATCGTCCACTGAATGAGTGGCCCACGGTTTCGTGCTTGGAGCCAAGACACAACTATTGCCATGCGGCTGATCCATCAAGTGTGGTCTTCTTCTATATGAAAAACAACAAGTGTAGCTATGTATGCAAAACCCTTTTTCCTTTAAGTGGTACTTGGACAATGAAAAATAGTAGGTGGGAATGATGGGATATTAGTTCTTTGGAAAATCTATGTTTGGATTCTTGGGAAAGGGATAAGAAAGGAAGGTAAGGGAAAGAGAAATGCAACTCATGTCTAGTCCATTGATCACCCCAAGCTTTATAAAAGGTGTAGAAGATAAATGATGAAATAAATTGGTCCAGTTAGATTATACACAAACAAGCTCTAAAAAACCATAGTAGGAGGGTGGGGATAGAGATGAGAAACATGAAAAATTACATATTCACCCTTGAGTGTGAAGCTCCTGCCTCTTTATTCTGAAAGGACATTTTGGTTATTTTAAATATAACCCTATTTTATCCAACAACATTACTTCCGTTTCCTTTTACACATTACATCTAGACTCTACCTAGCATCCATTGCTGCCATTGTCTAGACAATTTTTGAATTTATTTTGCACACACATCTAAATTATTGAACCAAATCTTTTTCTCCGCTTTTTTTTTTCTTCCTTTGCTCTTCACCTCCAATATGTTCTTCAAGTTCCAACCCTAAACCACTACGACATTCCCTTCGGTCCACCCCCTACCCATGTCTAGTACCTCTAGTTACTAGATTCATCACCACTAGCAAGCCCATATGGCCATATATCATCAATGAGCGATTGATTAATTGTCCATGCTCCAACCCTACCTAACAAGCAAACCCATATATCTTCGACGCCGACTGCCTCCCCCCCCCCCATCCGCCAATGCCGCCGCCTCCTTTGAGTACTCATATCTTCACGGGCACCATAATCTGTCTACTATCCTCTATTGAATCCCTGTCACAAACCAATCCAAAATCCTAACCCTAACCTTGCTAAAGCCAAAAACCACAAGAGATGGAGAATAGGGGTCCAAGGTCGCTGGAGATGGGGAAAAGGACATTGGATCTCACTGGAGATAAGGAATTACGAGTTGGAGAAGGGAGGAAAGAATACGGGTGCCAGTTCACTTCAAAATACCAAGGTATCTTATCTCATTTCGCTTCTTTATCCGTAGAGGTAGTCAAATGGGACGCGGAATTGTGCGACTACCTAGCTTTGAAGTTACACCTCTACTCATGGTACATGTCCATTGAAAGAGTTTTCTAGTATTTTTTTCCACATAGTTTTTTTTTTTCTAGTAAATATTTTGAGTTGACTTTAGTCATCCAAGTATTCATTTTAAAGGGACAGGCAGGAGAACTATCTACTATATTGGCAAAGAAGAAGTTAGGTTTGGATTGGGGAAATCATCTAGGTGTTATGTATACTGATGATGCGGGAGTCTAGTAGTTCAAACACTTTCTCTATTTCCAAAAAAGAAATGTGCTTCTCCTACTTGAGAAAATCATTCCTATGTACTAAATTTGGCACAGTGAACATTCCATGCATGACTTTATGAAATACTATCCCTTTCGTGTTAGACATACCATAAAGTGGTAATAAGATGTAAGCCATCTAATCGTCAGGGTAGGCCCTGATATTTCATTTGCTTTTGGTCTCTTGAGTGCATCCTTCTATTTGGTTCACATCATGACAGGGCGTTTCATTGCATAGTACCCAAGGAATCTTAAACATGCTAGTTAAAAGCAAAAGACCTAAGCTTGCCCAAACATTCTGGTCCTTAAGTGCTCAAAGATTGAGGGGAAGATAGCCACTTTTTTTTTTTTTTTGATAAAAACAAATATCTCTAGTGATTCGATTCTCCCTCCACCCCTTGGCTTCTTTGAGCCAATCCATTATTCGATTCGAGCTCTAGCTCCAAATAAATGGCCGACATATTTTTCTTGGACAGTTTTGGTAGTATGACACGTCCACTTGTCAAGTTCTTGATATTTTTTCTCACTCTACTATACATCAGTGGAGTGGGCTGTGGAATTCACCGAGTTGCAGTCAAGCACATGCTATCTTTACTCTGTTGTGAAACTAAACAGTAACCACATAACCTTTTGAGTTGAAACTTTGCATGATTATAGATTTACATGGCTTGCTATTTGTTTCAAAAAAAAAAAAAAAATTCTCATCTAGGCAGTTGGCAACAGTACATATTCAGAATCTTATCTCGCCAAGAAGACAACACCAGGGTGAAAACAATGCAGAGCCCCGTGGGGCCTCCCCCACGGTCTTTTCCCTCAAAAAAAAAAAAAAAAAAAAAAAAAACAATGCAGAGCCAACAATACCCAATTAAGTCCATTTCACTCACATTTTTCCTCCAAATGGGAGACACTGCTGAACAGCTCATCCAGTCATCTTTACTCTTTTCCAAGAAGGCTAGAGGAGCATAGGACATACTCTCACCTTTTCACAATTAGAGTCACTCTAAGAACATACTGTCTCCGTTCTAAAAATAACTGCACATCTTACTTTTCAAAGTCATTGTTTAAATCCTGACTATATTTATATCAAATATTATCAATATTTATATCTCTTAGTTGTTTATTTATTATAAAAATATATTCTACTGTTGATCTAGTGGTACTTATTGCATATAACAAATATTATTATATTTATATATATGTTCAAATTTAAAAATTTGACTAAATAAATCGAGATGTCTAATTATTTTGGAATAAAGGGCGTGGGATATAGATATAGTCTCTCTATTCCACAAAGAGAGGCACTCTAAGAACGTATTCCATCCATCCCAAAATAATTACATGCTTCACTTTTTCATGAAATTATTTTTTAAAGTTTGTTACAAAAAAACTATTCTACTAGTAATCTAATGATACTCATTACATATAATAAATGTTAGTATATTTTCATATATATATTTGGTCAAATTTTAAAATTTTGTCTTAGAGAAAAAAAGCGTAATTATTTCGGGAACAAAGGGAGTATGACACAGACACACTCTTTGTCCCACATAGAGTCATTTCAGAAGTTAGGATACCAATGCTATTGGCAAACAGTTGTAAAAAAAAATGCTATTGGCAAATGGTTAGTATATATTTGTCTTCCCTTGTAGGTTGAGCTAGAGAGTAACTATGTGGAACCCACATGTTTATCTCTATCTTTTTTTGTGGAATAAAATTGAATTCTAGACTGAATTTATGTGTGAGAGGGTGATTATTCTCACTTTTCTACAAGTGAATTATTCTTGAAGTTTGATTAAATATAAATATATACAAAAAGTACTAACATTTATGACGCATAATAATAAATATCATTAGTGGAATCATGGAATATATTTTCATGAGGTACAATTATTGATAGCATTTACTAAAGATTTAGTCAAACTTAAGCAAATTTGACATCCCAACACATTCTTTTGGGGACATATATAGACAGGGAGTAGGCAAATCAGATTCCTTGTTTCCAAGCAACATCACATCTTCAGCAGAAAGCCATCAGAATAGGCATGCCCCCTCTCCAAAAGACCAGAACCACTCAAATACTGCTGATCTACATGTTCATGGATTCCATCCAGGCAGCCACCCCTTTGCTTTCCAATCACCTCAGCCTTGCAGCACCAGTCCCCCTTTTCCTCAAAATGCACTGGCTGTTTGGTCCAACCAGCAGCATCCTTTATTCACAGCTAGCTTCTGTTAGGCAGGACAGACCCATGAACATTCTTTAAGGTGCACTCCACAACATGCACAGCCTTTTGCCTGTCCCTGGACTTCTGAGTGCATATATAGATGCTGCATATATAACAGGTGATCTATCATTTGAATGAAACATCAGTGCCTGTCATTTGGCTCAACAGTGTACATTAATCACTGAACAATTATTGCTTTGTCATCCATGTCTCCAAAGTTGAATCTCCATGCCTGAAGCTATTACACCTTCAATTCAACAGACAAGACAATTTCAATTAGGGTAGATGTGGACGTTGCAACGTCCATGCCTTGCCCACTCTAGTACTATAACTGCCAGTAGTACACACAAAGTGTTCTACATATTATATATATATAGAGAGAGAGAGAGAGAGAGTTACAGATACTGAGATTGTAGCAGTACACATAGATCAACACCACACATATACTCTCCTACACCCTAAAGATTTGCAGGCTGGTTTCAAGCATGGATGACTTCACTTTCCCCACTTTCCATGCAGGTGGGCAGCTTCTGCCATCAGCATTCCGGCACCAGCTCGGCGGCGGCTCGCCGTTGCCGTGGTTCCTCGCCAGTGAGGAGGAAGAGGAGGAGGAGAAGATGGACATGCTGTGGGAGGACTTCAACGAGGAGCTGGCCAGCGTGCCGCCACTGTGCCCGCTGAGCCCTGTGATCAACAAGGGAGCTCTGGCGATGAAGGAGGCAGGCGGCGGCTGGCTCGGCGACATGATCGTCGTCGATCTGGAGAAGCACGGCAAGGGCAAGCATCCCCGTCCACAGCCTCAGGATGGCAGGGTGGTCCGGCGCCGGAAATGGAGCCTGAGGCTGATGCTCAGGCTCCTCAAGAAGCTCTTCCTCGTCAACAAGTCGAGGGACCCGAGAACGGCACCTGCACCCATCTGATCTGATCTGATGCTCCAAGAAATCAATGGCGGATGAGATGAGTGATACAAAACAGAGTAGTGTGTGTGAGCGTATAATGCTCTATACAAGTTTTTTTTTTTTTTTTTTTGCCTGACGTTTCTCTCTCACCTGCACCTTTTGCCTCAAAGTCTCGATGTGTTTTTTCACATTTTCTTGCTATGGATAGTCCTATCCTAACTACCTATGTTTTGACTGTGGATTCGATGCATTGTCACTTTGTTATTAGCGTTTAAATTGCCTCGTATGTTTGCTGTTTAAATGATCCAAATGCAGAAGAATTTTGATGTTCATCAACCAGAGTAAGATGAATCAAATTCTGCATTGAAGAAATCTGAAATGTTTTGTCGGTTTTGAACTACCGGCATTATTTGATATGTACTGTCGACTTAAATTACGGTCAGGAATTAGATGCCTAAATGTACTGGATACACTGTTTCTGAGTTGAACTCGCCATGGCCGTGCGAAATGAAATGCATGGCTCGCAGCGACCTCGTACAGATGGTATATGTGCCTTCGCCATCAAGAACCTACCGAAATCAAGGGGCTATTAACTGCAGATGAGCCAAACTTTTCTGGTGGGTGCACCAACATCTCCGTGGATCAGAATCCGATGCCGTCCATGTCCCCGACCTCAAAAACAGTGCACTAAAAACATTGCAACCAGCAAGAACCCACAATCAGAGTAACATTAGTGATCTAAGTGCCCTACATTATCCACCACTAGTCTTAATCCGGCTCTCCTAATCACCCCATGATTAATGAACAGTTGCAGACCTCCCGGCTGACAGGGAACCCTTAATATTTATCCAGGGACCGTAAAAATGGTTGATCACCAACAACAATCACAGGAAGACGGCTCTAACTAACTGCGACATGAAAAAGCTATTCTGCTTTCACCTGATTGTCATTCTCATGTCCGTCCTTAACCTGCAGACTGAATCATTGAGCAAATGATTGGATTACATCCCAGCTAACCTACTTCAGATGCCACATTTTGAGCTAATCAGATCAGCTTAGCTGTTGCTCGTGCCTCACTGATCACCAGTACCGACGTACTGCAAAAAGGGCCTGCTGCTGAGTGAGCTTTCTCCATTTGCTGAAACACTGAATTGAGTAGAAAGGAATTCTATATTCCTCAACACGTGGTCTTGTACACATCTGCAGCAAGCCATCACCTACCAGAGAACAGAGTGAAGCAAGCCATCACAACACAGAGAACAGAGTGAAGCAACAAGGAAGGAGGTGGAGGGCCAAGAACACAGGCATGAAATGGATGCAGCAACCAACATGCAGGTTGGTCTCCAACAGCAGGAATTGGCTGTCAAAGTTTTGTGCCTGCCAAGTCTGCTGTCGTAACAGTTCCCATTTCACATGAAAAATATCATGCAGAAATCAATTTTAAAAAAAAAACATAAAGACTACTCTCTCTGTTCCAAATTATAATTCACTTTGCTTTTCTAGATTTGGAAGGGAGTTACATACTATGTCTAGATACGTAGTAAAAGAAATTGATCTAGAAAAGCCAAAAGCGAAACTACAATTTGGAACGGAGAGAAGACATTGCAGCTGATCTTACAAATAGAAACAGAAAGACAATGAAAAGATAGAATGCCTGAGCTGATACCTCACAAATAACAACACAAGAAAACATCAGCGGTTGAGAAAGCATGGTGGCACGGAAGAACAGTTCAGCAACAGTTTCCAGAAAGGAGCCAAGCGATGGCTAGACTATTTCATAAAGCAACCAGTTTTTTGGTCAAGGCTTCTGTTTCACCCAAGAGCCACATGTTACAAACTACCACTCCACCAGCCAAGCCAAAGCCAAATCTGATGAGATAAATTGCGACAGCTCTCCTGTTTTTTCTGCTACTGATAGGTATGTTTCTGCTATAAACTGCAACAAAAATAATAATAATGGGGAAACCGCAATACTATTCATATAGCGAATCACTCCGATGGCTGCAAGTTCACAGCGATAACAGTTAACCAATACACCAGGGTTCCAACGACAACATGAGCACATAACAACTCTGTTTACAGTCACTTATTTGTTTCGGGAAATTATTATTGTGCTCTCTCTTTAACGAGCACAGAAGCACTTTCCAGAATATGAATGACCAATCAGTCTTCTTATTCTCGACCAGCCGCAGATCAATAGGACCACCCCCTCGAATGTGCAAAAGAAAGCCTAGTCTCTGTTGTTGGCACGGAGGAGCGGAGTTATCTCCGGGACAACCCTGTATATGTGCACTCTTATGTTGTCTTCCTTGAAAAGCTCAAAGACGCAGACATCAAACTTCTCCAGATTGTTTCCTAGAGCAAATTTACCCCAGCCACCACTGAAAGAGCCAACAGAGCGGTCGCTGTAGTAAACATAGTTAACTTCCCAAGCCTTCCCTAGGGGATCCCAGAGCGTCATCATCTTGGTTGTGTGGGGGAGTGACTTTCTGACAAAGTCACAAGCGATGTTCTGAAATACAAGGGGGATTAAGTTAGAGAAGCAATGACAATATAACCAATACAATGGTAAATACACGGGTATATATATAGCAAATGCTATCCATAGCTCAGTTTTTGCTAATTTTTTCTGCACTTCTGGTGCTTTCAACATTAAATCAGACAGTAATGAGCAAACTTACATGACAAACAAATGTTTCCTAATCTAATGAGATTGGAAAAGTAGGGAAGCAAAAAGTAGTTACATTAACCAAACTAAGCTAGCTGTGCAAGTTAACGGGAAAATGCTTTGAAAATTGTCACTGCTATAAGAAGAGTGTTCTGCAAAGGGCCAGGAAGCACAAATCGGCGACTAAGGAAGTATGTTCATGCAGGGGACTACAAGGAATAGTTTTGAAAACCATATAAGTTTGAAATAGCATATGGAAAATAAATGACATTACCATGAAAAAATCCCACATAGACATAAGATTCCATCATTATTTGCACGGTGAAAGGATGATTTGACTTAAATTGATTTGCCTTTCTAAGAGCAAGCTCCTTCTCTTCTTCAGTTACTGGGCGCCTTTGAGATATTACAAACGGTGCCATGCTGGTCTTCAAAAGGACTGAAAGGCACGATAACATCAATTTATTCACAGGTATCACACAGTCAAAAAGAAATGAATCTCTTATTAACAATAATGATGGCAATTTCACTGCACTAGAATTGTTCGAGGAAGAAAAACTTACATTTACCACTCCTAGGCACATTCTTATCTCTGATCTGAGTCTTATTGAAAGTCTTAGATTCGTCCAACAAACTGAAGGGGCACCTGTGATATGCAAAAGTTAACTTGAATGGAAAGTACATGGATGGTAATGAATTTGAATGAATCCTAGCTAGAAAAATAATGGTTGCTCAAGAGAGCTCAACTGGGATTGGAACCCTGTTTTTTACCTAATAGAGCACTTATTTTTTTATTAATACTCAGAAGTGAGAGAAATCAACGATAATCTTAGCCAATATCCACCACCAATAAAGAGCCTAAATATGGGATGTTAAGGCAACTATCCTACAATACAATAACACAGCACAGGGCCTCCTAAGTTCTGGCCATGCAGTTCAAGTAATCAACAGTATGGTTTAGTCAACTTCATGTTGTCAATGAAAACACACTACAGAACAATTTCACTATTAACAGTCAGTAACGGCACCTTTGCGTTGATCTCAACAATGACACATCAAAACAATAATTCAGGTCACACCCCATAAGGAAAAAAAACAGTCAGTTTAGCTTTCATTATTAAAAGAAAAAAAAGGTTCTTTTATCTTTCTTACTTTGAACAATTGATGACACATTCTTTGAAGTTCCAGCTGGCTGCCTCCTCTTGTAACAAGCATTCTTTGTGACGGTAGAGTGCCTCTTTGCTGCATTGCCATCTGCTCTGGAATCATTCACTGCTCTTGTTCTCTTTCCAGTTACCCCATGGCCCTCTTCTGTGGGGAGAGGTGGTATCTCAGGGGCACTACCACTCATTGCTCTTGTTCTCCTTCCCGTTGTTACTGATACTGCATTTCCCTCCTCTGTGGGGAGAACTGATACCTCAGAGGCGCCACCATCTGCATCCATGTCCCCTTGGACGCCATCATCCTCTTCAATCTTAACGTCTACTTCATTCGTAGGCTTTGCATCAAAGGCTGCTGGGTCCATGATGCCTGGCGTAGTGAACACCGCCACGGAGAACTGAGAGGGCCCATCGTATGTGAAAACCAAGAAGTAACCTTTCTTGATGGAGTGATCCGCAACGAATTCCTTCCATCCGTGCTCAAAGGACCACACTTCAGACTCTGAAGCAAGTGTTATCTGCCATTTCTTGCCACTAGGACCTTTCAGAGAAACTGGTCCAGTAGGCTGCTCCTTGAGGTGCTGGTGGAACATGGGTGGAATTTTCTGCACAGGATCAAGACATTCAAGAAGCTGTTAGTGTTTTCTTTTTACCTCCTGAATGCACATATGAACATCTGCTACATGTATGATGGAACCTCAGATAAAAAATGAAGACAGCAAACCATCAGCGTATATATGGAATATATGCAAGTCATAACCATTAACCATGAGATGAAACAGTTGTGAATGCTACACACCAGTGTCCGATTCCAAGTTGTATTGGTATTTCCATATAAAAATAAAAAAAATTACCAAATCAAGCACACGCACATGACAAGCAATCAGCTAACGGATAGAATCATAGAACATTGGAAACATAAAAAGTAATTCAGGGGAATGAAATCCCATTTTCTTAGTTGACCATTGCAAGAAACAGGATTCCATTTTCTTAGTTGACCATTGCAAGAAACAGGATTCAATCATCCAGATTTCTATTCGGAACAGATCATCGCAGCATGCAACAACAACCAGAAGCAATGATTTTTTCTCCAGGAAAAGAAACTATACACTACCGAAAGTAATAGAACAGTCCACGCATTGATTCATCATGGATTAATTAAATTAAACAAAACAGGGGATGGAAATGGATGGGGGGTGGAGACTGAAGAAGCTCACCAACCACTGCCCCGACTGCTCGGGGAAGAAGACCTTGAAGAACTGCGGGCGGACGACGTTCTCGGCGGCGGTGTCGTCGTTCTGCTCGCCGACTTCCACCACCTCCTTCTCCTTCTCCTTCCCCTTCCCTTCCCCTTCCCCTGGGTGGGCTTCTTCTGCTTCTCTGTCGCCTGCTGCTCCTTTCCCTCTCCACCCATCTCCTTGCCCCTGCGCCTGAGCCTCTCCATCGCCGGCGGCTCCTGCCGGATTCCCTCTCCTTCATGGCTTCCTTCTCCTTGCCGCTCTCCCTCTTATTCACAGCAGCGGCGGCCGAGCTCGTGGTCCCCCGCTGCTTCTTGAAACGGCCCCTCCCCTTCATCGTCGGCTTTTCTGCAAGGAGGAGGAGCACCGGTAGAATGAACAAGATTCAATGGTTTCACGCGGCCGTGGCAGCAGCAGCTGTAAATGGACTGACTGTAGACAGTTATCACTGGCCGGCTGCCTTTCTCGGAGTTTGGAACACCGGCAGCGTCCTCCTCTCTCCTCTCTCGGTCTCTGAAGCCTGGACCCTCTCTGGGTTTAAGGATTCTGAGGACAAAAGGTTCAGGCTTTTTTTCACGGAAACAGGGGGAGACGGGATGGAAAGGCGATGGCCGGAACCCACGCTTTGGGGTTGGTTGGTGGTTGGCAGGAGACTACTGGAGTTATGTAGTAGGATGGATGATGGACCATCAGCAGCAGCCTTCAGTTAGATTTTGGGTTTTTTTCTTTGTAGGGAAGGACAGCCATGATGGCTAATGAGCACCTGAAGATGAGATAGTCACCATCTGGCAGGAGGGCTGGCTGGATTCCTCTATATTGTTGGTGGGTGTTTTTGACTGTGTTTTTGCTCTAAAAATTTTGAATGCGCCGAAAAATATACGCGTAATTCCTTTCGAGACCATAAACCTAGCTGTCAAATCACGTCGTGTGAGACCAGAGGAAATTCTTTCCATCGCAAGATCAAAATCTTACCGTTGCGTAATATGAATCCGCGAGAATTTGGAGAGGTGACCAGGCACACGAAATTTGGAGCGGTGGCTCGGTGGTGCGGGCGTGACAGCTAGAGTTGGACGCCTTTCCCTCTTTCCACCCGTGGAGGATGATGATTGCGATTCCATCAAGACAGCTCCTCGCTCCTCAAATCTGTACCTAGAATAGGAAAAAAAAAATGGACACAAACGTTTCCCCGATTTGATCAGATCCCTATGAGTTGGACCCCGAACTCAAAAATTGCAAAGCGAAACTTGGTCGAACCTCACTCGAGGAGGAGTCTCCGGTGCGGGACGGAGGGGACGAGCGAGCCGGCGGGATGAAGGAAAATCAAGTTGCGCGAGGCGTCGGCGCAGGAGGAGGCGGCGTCGGCTGGAAACGAACCGATGTCGGGGACGGAGGGAGAAGCCGCATCGGGTAGGACGGGACGTCTGTCGGGAGAAGCCTCGGTGGAGGCGTCGCCGACGCAGCCACGATGGGAGGGGCGTGTGGGATGAAGGACGCCCGGATCCGGGCAAAGGGTGGGGAGTGTCCGTTCAGGGACGGAGGAAGAGCGGATCGGGCGGGATGAAGGAAAAGCAAGTCGCGTGAGGCGTCGGCGGGAAACAAACTCCGATGTCGGGACGAGAGGAGAAGCCGCATCGGGTAGGACAGACGTCTGCGGGGAGAAGCCTCAGTGGAGGAGCGTCGATGACAGCCACGATGGGAGGGGGCTGCGTGGGATGAAGGACGCCAGATCTGGCAGAAGGGGGGGAGTGTCCGTGCGGGATGGGGAGTGTCCGTGTAGGACGGAGGAAGAGCAAACCGGGCGGGATGAAGGAAAAGCAAGTCGCGTAGGCGTCGGCGAGGAGGCGGCGTCGGCGGGAAACAAACTCCGATGTCAGGGACAGAGGAGAAGCCGCATCGGGTAGGATGACGTTTGTCGGGAGAAGCCTCGGTGGAGGAGCGCCGATGATGGCGCCACGACGGAGGGGGCTGCGTGGGATGAAGGACGCCAGATCTGGCAGCAGTGGGGGAGTGTCCGTGCAGGACGGAGGAAGAGCAGACCGGGCTTGATGAAGGAAAAGCAAGTCGCGTAGGCGTCGGGAGGAGGCGTCGGTGGGAAACAAACTCCGATGTCAGGGACAGAGGAGAAGCCGCATCGGGTAGGACGGACGTCTGTCGGGAGAAGCCTCAGTGGAGGAGCGTCGACGACAACCACGATGGGAGGGGCTGCGTGGGATGAAGGACGCCAGATCTGCCAGCAGTGGGGGAGTGTCCGTCCAGGACGGAGGAAGAGCAGACCGGGCGGGATGAAGGAAAAGCAAGTCGCGTAGGCGGGAAACAAACTCCGATGTCAGGGACAGAGGAGAAGCCGCATCGGGTAGGACAGACGTCTGCCGAGAGAAGCCTCAGTGGAGGAGCGTCGACGACAGCCACAATGGGAGGGGGCTGCGTGGGATGAAGGACGCCAGATCTGGCAGCAGTGGGGGAGTGTCCGTGCAGGACGGAGGAAGAGCAAACCTGGCGGGATGAAGGAAAAGCAAGTCGCGTAGGCGTCGGCGAGGATGCGGCGTCGGCGGGAAACGAACTCCGTTGTTAGGGACAGAGGAGAAGCCGCATCGGGTAGGACAGACGTCTGTCGGGAGAAGCCTCAATGGAGGAGCGTCGACGGCAGCCACGACGGGAGGGGGCTGCGTGGGATGAAGGACGCCAGATCTGGCAGCTGGGGGAGAGAGTGTGCCGGCGCTTTCGGGAAGAACTGTCCGTTTTGTTTGGTATTTGATCCTTTTTTGAAAGATTTTCTCAAATACACCCCTGTTCGGTTGCTTTTATAATATGGACCCCTAGCTCGGCGCCATCGATGACGCTACCAAGCTATAATGTCTCGACTTTTGAATAAAATAAAAACAGAAATAAAAAGCTTCATACCTAGGGTTTGTACCCAAGCTGCTAGGGTAAAACTTGTGAGCCTTATCCAGCCGAGCTACAATGTAATTGTTATACGCACTTCGGAAGAATTATACTTGTTTGTAGCTTAGCGCCGATCCTGCTGCCACATCGTCGGGCACGCGACCGGGCTTGGCGCTGTTGAGCCCGACGCCGAGACGTTATAATTTGGCATCGTCATGGATGGCGCGAGTTAGGGATCCAGATTTTAAAAGTAACCAAACAGGGACATATTTGAGAAAATCTTTCAAAAAAGGGACCAAAAGCAAAAAAGAAAGAAGCCGTTGGGTCAAGGAGACATAGGCATTGGGAAATGACACGTGAATGGATCCATAACAACAGGTGAGAGAAACCATAAAAACAGTTGAGCAGGGACTCCCTCTAGAGCCCCTAGGAATGAGGGATGGGAGGAGGATTTGAGGGGCCCTCATTTTTGAAGGCTCTAGTACAGGCCTGCTAGACCTTTTTTTTATCCTCAATCACTCAAATTTAGTTCTAAGTATCCAAGTTGGGGCCTGCTAGAGTTGTTGTCATGAGTCCACTCTAACGCTCAAAGCAACCTACACTGAAATAATCGACACTCGGATCGCTTACACGCATCTTTTTTTATGTTGGGCATTTGTAGTAATGACTTGTGCATAGAGTTGAGGTTACCTCATTTTTTTCGGAATGAAGATATAGGATCTAATTGTCATTTTGATTAAATCGTCTCGTGACCTACTTGATGACTAAGAGTTTTCTTCACAACATTAGAATAGAGACCTTCAATCTCTCTGTCTCTTGTAGAGAGAGACTTTTCTGAATACTGTGTTGTGAGAGAGGAATGGATCGTGAAATGTTCGAGACTATCTTTTGAGTCCACCCTCAATTATACATGTAATTCCAAAAAAAAAAAAACACTCATGAGCTAGACCTTTGGAGACACCTAACGGATAGAACATTAGGGGAATTTAGCATCTTTTTGTGCTGATTACATATGGCCCGGACGATCATCCTAGAGTGTAGCATCTTTTTTTTTTCCTTTTAAGGTTAGAACTTTTTTTCCAAGTGGCCAGAATTTAGCATCTCCTTTAGATGCGACAGGAACGTATTGGTTCAAAAAAAGACACTTTATTTGTAGTATAAAAAACAGATTAACTATCCCCGGTTGTTTCCACTAGGCCTACTATTAAAAAAAAAAAAAAAAAAAACACCTCTAGCTCTAGGCTAACTAAGTTTCATTTTCCTCCCCCTCAACCGTAAAACTAGCCAAATCACCTCTCTCAACTTTTCAAACTGTGTGTTTTACATCCCCTGGAGTGGCATTTAAGACGGTTTTGTCTTATACTTTTTATTTATTTCGGTTGAATCTTTAAAAAACCATAGTAAATAAAGAAAATGAAAAATTCAATTTTCTTGAACTCCATGTGAGTAGATCTATAGAGTGAAAATATAATATGATGCGCTTTAATACTAAACTTTTTGTTGTAGATTTAGATCTACATTTTTATTTAACTAATAGGAATAATTCAACTACAGTTTCTATGGTCCAATTGTGATGATATTTTTGTGGTGACCTAATTATTATCTGCCTAAATTGTAATAAAAAATTAATACTCATTGAATCATATATAAATTAGTTATAGATTTATTTTGATTTGACAAGCATAAAGATTAAATAAATATTTAGCTAAGCTATGCATGATCCAATGAGTATATAATTGTTTTTCACTACAATTGGAACATATTAACTGTTTGTTATAAATTATTGTAATTAATTACATAAAAACATGTATCTAAATCTAATCTATTCACGTGGAGTCCAACAAAATTGGATTTTTTTATTCTATGTTTTTTGTGATTGACTATGATTTTCAAAGATTCAACAAAAATAAATAATAAAGAAAAATATAAAACTAGCTTCTAAATCACTCCAAGAGGTAGAACGTGAGGTTTGGAAAGTTGTGGGAGGTCGTTTGCCTGGTTTTGTAAAAGGAAAAACAAACTTTCACAAAAATTGAGATAGGAAAAGTTGACTTCTTCCTATTAATTAACGCTCATCAATATGGCCCAATCCAGTTAGAGCACAGCTTGAAATTCAGTCTGAAAGCCCAACCGGCACGTGATGCCATGGAAAAATAATTCTGACTACCGTCGTCTCCTCCTTCCACCAGTCCTCCTTTGTTGAAGCTCAGCCAGCCGTCATGCAAAAGCTCAGTTCCATATGCATGTTTGAAGGCGGTTTTGTCTTATACTTTTTTATTTATTTCGGTTGAATCTTCAAAAAAAAAAAGCATAGTAAATAAAAAAATGAAAAATTCTATTTTCTTGAACTTCACGTGAGTAGATCTACTGAGTGAAAATATAATATGATGCACTTTAATACTAAACTTTTTGTTGTACATTTAGATCTACATTTTTATTTAATTAATAGGAATAATTCAACTACAGTTTCTATGGTCCAATGGTGATGAAATTTTTGTGGTGACCTAATTATTATCTGCCTAAATTGTAATAAAAATTTAATGCTCATTGAATCATATATAAATTAGTTATAGATTTATTTTGATTTAACAACCATAAAGATTACATAAATATTTAGCTAAGCTATGCATGATCCAATGAGTATATAAATTTTTTTCACTACAATTGGAACATATTAACTATTTGTTATAAATTATTGTAATTAATTACATAAAAACATGTATCTAAATCTAATCTACTCATGTGGAGTCCAATAGAATTGGATTTTTTTTTGTTCTATGGTTTTTTGTGATTGACTATGATTTTCAAAGATTCCACCAAAATAAATAATAAATAAAAAGATAAAACTAGCTTCTAACTCACTCCAAGAGGTAAAACGTGTGGTTTGGAAAGTTATGGGAGGTCATTTGGCTAGTTTTGCAGAAGGAAAAACAAACTTTCACAAAAATTGAGATAGGAAAAGTTGACTTTTTCCTATTAATTAACGCTCATCAATAAGGCCCAATCCAGTTAGAGCACAACTTGAAATTCAGTCCAAAAGCCCAACCGGCACGAGATGCCATGGAAAAGAAAACTTCCGACTACCGTCGTCTCCTCCTTCCACCAGTCCGCCATTGTCAAAGCTCAGCTAGCCGTCATGCAAGCTCAGTTCCATATGCATGTTTGAAGGCGGTTTTGTCTTATACTTTTTATTTATTTCGGTTGAATCTTCAAAAAGCCATAGTAAATAAAAAAAATGAAAAATTCATTTTTCTTGAACTCCACGTGAGTAGATCTATTGAGTGAAAATATAATATGATGCACTTTAATACTAAACTTTTATTGTAGATTTAGATCTACATTTTTATTTAATTAGTAGGAATAATTCAACTACAGTTTCTATGGTCCAATAGTGATGAAATTTTTGTGGTGACCTAATTATTATCTGCCTAAATTGTAATAAAAATTTAATGCTCATTGAATCATATATAAATTAGCTATAGATTTATTTTGATTTAACAAGCATAAAAGATTAAATAAATATTTAGCTAAGCTATGCATGATCCATGAGTATATAATTTTTTTTTTCACTACAATTGGAACATATTAACTATTTGTTATAAATTATTGTAATTAATTACATAAAAACATGTATCTAAATCTAATCTACTCATGTGGAGTCCAATAGAATTGGATTTTTTTATTCTATGGTTTTTTGTTATTGACTATGATTTTCAAAGATTCAACCAAAATAAATAATAAATAAAAAGATAAAACTAGCTTCTAACTCACTCCAAGAGGTAGAACGTGTGGTTTGGAAAGTTATGGGAGGTGGTTTGGCTGGTTTTGCAGAAGGAAAAACAAACTTTCATAAAAATTGAGATAGGAAAAAAGTTGACTTCTTCCTATTAATTAACGCTCATCAATATGGCCCAATCCAGTTAGAGCACAACTTGAAATTCAGTCCAAAAGCCCAACCAGCACGAGATGCCATGGAAAAAAAAAAACTTCCGACTTCCGTCGTCTCCACCTTCCACCAGTCCGCCATTGTCAAAGCTCAGCCAGCCGTCATGCAAGCTCAGTTCCATATGCATGTTTGAAGGCGGTTTTGTCTTATACTTTTTATTTATTTCGGTTGAATTTTCAAAAAAAACCATAGTAAATAAAAAAATGAAAATTCAATTTTCTTGAACTCCACGTGAGTAGATCTAGAGAGTGAAAATATAATATGATGCGCTTTAATACTAAACTTTTGTTGTAGATTTAGATCTACATTTTTATTTAATTAGTAGGAATAATTCAACTACAGTTTCTATGGTCCAATAGTGATGAAATTTTTGTGGTGACCTAATTATTATCTGCCTAAATTGTAATAAAAATTTAATGCTCATTGAATCATATATAAATTAGCTATAGATTTATTTTGATTTAACAAGCATAAAGATTACATAAATATTTAGCTAAGCTATGCATGATCCAATGAGTACATAAATTTTTTTCACTACAATTGGAACATATTAACTGTTTGTTATAAATTATTGTAATTAATTACAAAAAAACATGTATCTAAATCTAATCTACTCATGTGGAGTCCAATAGAATTGGATTTTTTTATTCTATGGTTTTTTGTGATTGACTATGATTTTCAAAGATTCAACCAAAATAAATAATAAAAAAAAAATAAAACTAGCTTCTAACTCACTCCAAGAGGTAAAACGTGTGGTTTGGAAAGTTATGGGAGGTCGTTTGGCTGGTTTTGCAGAAGGAAAAACAAACTTTCACAAAAAATTGAGATAGGAAAAGTTGACTTTTTCCTATTAAATTAACGCTCATCAATAAGGCCCAATCCAGTTAGAGCACAACTTGAAATTCAGTCCAAAAGCCCAACCGGCACGAGATGCCATGGAAAAGAAAAACTTCCGACTACCGTCGTCTCCACCTTCCACCAGTCCGCCATTGTCAAAGCTCAGCTAGCCGTCATGCAAGCTCAATTCCATATGCATCGTGAAAATAGATAGATAGGTGGCCTCTCTGCGCGGCATGGAAAGCTTTCCGATTTGTTTATCACAACACTAAACCAATCACCATGGCCAAAGAAATCCGCGATACATTTTCAAACCCATTAACGTTTGTTTTTGTGTGAAAGTATGAACAACCATGTAACCAAATATCTTCAACAACATTTCTTGAGTTCTGGACAAATAGAAATTCCAGATTTATCTGGTCTGGAAATTGAAAATACCTTTGCTGACTAGTCTGACTTCATGCATTGTTGTAGAGTTTGACATGTGCAAAAGTCTATAGGCTAGAATACGGGTGACATCTGAACTCTTTTCCACTGCAACAATGCTAGGAAAAGTCTATAGGCTAGAATATCAAACTTCGCGAAATATAAGTGCCCGTTCCTTAACACAGGTTCAATGTGGCCAACAACTATGTGCTATTAGGTTTCTGATACATCACTTGGAAATGAACAAGTACGAGGTTGATTTAGCTTCAGCAAGCTATCAAGGAAGAAGGTGATAATAGGTCCATCCTCATGCATAGCCTTCTATCCGCTGAACTCAAAGCCTTCACATCTATCAAAGGCATGTGTCACACACACACACATGCGCGCGCAAGAAACACATAGAAATGGTAACCGTAGTTAGGCAGGAATAGACTTGAGGAAAAAAAAAAAGACAAATGACACAATAAGACAATTTGTCTCAAGGTTGGACAAAAATTTATTTTTAGACTATAGGTCATCACCGTTTAATTGAATATGTTACACAATAAATGTATTAGTATTATATATTCACAAACGGATATGCTGTTATGTATTTTAAAGTAACCACAAAAATTATTGGGTTTGTAAAAAAACCACAAAAATTAATGGTTGTGGTGTTCTGAAGTGTCAGAAAATTTCAGATGAAGTGTTACCAATTTCTAATAAAAAAAAATGAGCCAATAATTGTTGGCACAAAAAACTAGCTACCTAGTAAGCAAAGAAAATCAACTCCATCCTCAACTCCATAGGAAGTATAATGACACAAAAAGCTACAATAACACCGGAAAATGACACTCTGGACAAAGGAATTGAAGATTATATAACAAACATTGGAAGGATGATAATAACATATAAGAGAATACTTCCACACAATTCCAAAATGTGTGCAGTACTTCTCAAAACAAATTGTAACAAGCCCAAATAGAAGTAGAGGAGCATAGCCCAAATAAATGTGTGGAGAGGCTGCTAGAGGTATGTGGCATTAGCAGTGTCTTTTTATATAAAAAAAATCTTCCTAGGGAACCATCATGTATGATCACTACCGTACCAGAGATGAGATATAGGATTGGATCCATCTCAAAATGGTGAGAGTGTAATTGAGTGTGTTCCTGCTCATTTCTATTGGGATGGAACTTAAATGTCATGCTAAAACTAAATGTCGAATCCCTTTACGTGAAATCTACAAAAAATTCCTTCAGTTCTACAAAATCGTGTCATTATCTAGTGTGTGAGTATGTGGAATTTAGGGATAACTAAGTGGAACGCACACATGACCATGACAGTTTTGCCACTTTCTATATGGAGAGGACAATGTCGTCACCTTCGTCTCATCTTTGGCCGCTCCTCATATCTATAACAACTTTTAAACGAAATTAGGAAAAAAAAAAGTTTGAATTCATAATTTACTAATATAGTAATTCTGCAACAAAAAGTTGGAAGCCTTTTATATTACAAAAATGTTTTCAACTCAAAATCTTTTCTGTGACGAATTTCTTCCATCCCTGAGCGCTTCGGACTCGAAGCAAGTGCTGCCTGCCATTTGTTGCCTTAGATAACAAAAAATAAAGTCAGTAATCTATAGAGTATATACAAATCATAATGTACCATTAACCATACGAATCAAACAGTACTGAATGCTACATACTATTAGAAGCACGTGAATGCTACATACTGTCAGGATGAACCGTCGAGTCAAGGAGGCATAAGAATTGGGAAATGGCACGTGAATGGATCCATAGAGACACGTGAGAGAAACCGTAGAAACTGTTAGAAGCTTTTTATATTTCAAAAATGTTTTCAACTCAAATCTACGGAGTATGTACAAATAATAATGTACCATGCATTGTCAAGGGGCTCATGGCTCAATGGTAAAGGCCATTGGTTAGGGGCTCCCACCCGTGGGGTTCAAATCCTGGGTGCGACACTTTATCCTGGATTTATTTCGGGATTTTCCGGCGCTATGCATTAAGTGGTAGGCGACGCCCCCGTCGATAGCGAGGCGCCCAGTGGTGACTTCGAACTTCAAGATTTGCCGGCTCGAGACTTCGAAGGTGCTCATAGGGGTAGGGTTTGCGCACGTGTGTTCATAGGGGTGAGTGTGCGTGCGTGTTGAGCGTCTGCGTTGTACTGTGTAATCTCAAAAAAAAATAATGTACCATGCATTAACCATGCGAATGAAACACTACTGAATTCTACATACACACCATTGTTCAGAAAAATAGGCTTGAAATGGCATAGTACTGAATGGTACATACACACCATTGTTCAGAAAAATAGGCTTGAAATTCCTTTTCGAGACGATAAAACTAGCTATCAAATCCCGTCCTATGAGATCAGAGGAAAATCTTTCCATCCAAGATCTTACTGTTATCAAAATCTTATCGTTGTGTAATTTGAATCCATGGAATTTGGAGAGGCCGCCAAGCGCCCAGGCACGGGAAATTTGGAGTGCCGGCTAAGCGGCGTGGGCGTGCCAGCAAGAGTTGGACGCCTTTCCCCCTTTCCATCTTTGGAGCGTGACGATTGTGACTTCATCTAGACGCTCCTCGCTCCTCAAATCTGCACCAAGATTAGGAAAAAAAGAATTGGATACAAAATTTGCTGTCAAATCCCGTCGTATAAGACCAGAGGAAATTCTTTCAATCCCAAGATCAAAATATTACCGTTGCGTAATATGAATCCGCAGAATTTGGAGAGGCGGCCAGGCACATGAAATTTGGAGGGCGGCTCAGCGGTGCGGGCGTGACAGCTAGAGTTGGACGCCTTTCCCTCTTTCCACCCGTGGAGGACGATGATCGCGATTCCATCAAGACAGCTCCTCGCTCCTCAAATCTGTACCTAGAATAGGAAAAAAAAATGGACACAAACGTTTCCCCGATTTGACCAGATCCCTATGAGTTGGACTCCGAACTCAAAAATTGCAAAGCGAAACTTGGTCGAACCTCACTCAGAGGAGTGTCCGTGTAGGACGGAGGAAGAGTAAACCGGCGGGATGAAGGAAAAGCAAGTTGCGTAGGCGTCGGCGAGGAGGCGGCGTCGGCGGGAAACGAACTGCGATGTCGGGGGGACAGGAGAAGCCGATCGGGTAGGACAGACGCCGTCGGGAGAAGCCTCGGTGGAGGAGGCGTCGGCGGCAGCCATGATGGGAGTGGGCTGCGTGGGATGAAGGACGCCGATCGGCGGCCGGTGGGGAGTGTCCGCCCGGGACGGAGGAAGAGCGGACCGGGCGGGATGAAGGAAAAGCAAGTCACGTGAGGCGTCGGCGAGGAGCCGGCGCGCCGGGGAAACAAACTCCGATGTCACGCACCGGGCGGGATGAAGGAAAAGCAAGTCGCGTAGGCGTCGGCGAGGAGCCGGCGTCGGGGGGAAACAAACTCCGATGTCAGGGACAGAGGAGAAGCCGCATCGGGTAGGACAGACGTCTGCCGGGAGAAGCCTTAGTGGAGGAGCGTCGACGACAGCCACGATGGGAGGGGGCAGCGTGGGATGAAGGACGCCAGATCTGGCAGCAGTGGGGGAGTGTCCGTGCAGGACGGAGGAAGAGCAAACCGGGCGGGATGAAGGAAAAGCAAGTCGCGTAGGCGTCAACTGGAAACGAACTCCGATGTCAGGGACAGAGGAGAAGCCGCATCGGGTAGGACAGACGTCTGTCGGGAGAAGCCTCAGTGGAGGAGCGTCGATGGCAGCCACGACGGGAGGGGGCTGCGTGGGATCAAGGATGCCAGATCTGGCAGCAGTGGGTGTTGATATCTCTTATAGCATAAAATATAGAGGTTTTTAAAACGAAAATAAGGGCTTAAAATGAATATTAACATAGTATAGGGGCTTGACTAACATGATTCCATGAGTTTTGGTGATTTATATATTTTTAGGGATTAAACAGGAAAAGCCTAGAGTTTGCAAGGCATACGAAGCATAAACATGTTCTAAACATATTCCAAGATAACACCATTGTAAAGAGCTCATTGAGACGATCGAAACGGATATATTGTTTGCTATATTCAGAGTCCAGAATCAAAAGATATCACCTGCAGAGCAGAGTTCACTAAAACGGCCATAACTTTCTCATCCGGACTCCGTTTCCAGCAAACTACCCCTCTTTGGAAAGCTATCGAAAAGATCTATGCAACCGTGGTGGTTTGAGCTCAAATCCCAAGGTGGGCCCGTGGCCGCCCTGGCCCATGGCAGCCGCCCTGCTGTGGGGCCCACTCGGGGCCTGCTTCGTAGGTCGGTTGTCACCGCCATTTAGGAGCAATCTAGGCCGTCTTTCAAGGTCGGTTTGATCCAAGGGCTGTCGTGCATCGCCTAGGGCTATATAAGGAGACCCCCGCCCTTTGTGGTGAAACCCTAATTCATTCGAATTCATTCAACTCACCATTCAACGGGCTGAGACCCTAACCTCTCCTCTCTAGTTCTAGAACTAGAACTAGAACTAGAACTAGAACTAGAACTAGAACTAGAACTAGAACACCATGTAGAACTAGAAGCCCTAGAGTTGAGTTGAGGAGCAAGAGTCAAGTTGAGAGATCTAGATCAATGGCTCCCTGCGAGAGTAGCCGAGCTAGTTCTATTTTAGAGATCTAGAGCGAGGGTGAAGGCATGAGCTCTTTGGAGGAAGCACCTAGGGCATGTCGGTGACTCCTCTACATCTTGTACCTCCGGGATCAAGTTCCATTGGAGCTTGGTTCTAAGACTTCATGGCGGATCGACCTCTTATTTGAGTAAGTAAATTGTTCTTATTGTTCTTAGGTTCGCAACTCTTGTTTGAGTACTTTAATCTGTAGGACCCTATAGATTGGAGGAGTAGTCTGTAGGTTTAGGCGTGGTGCTTAGACCAAGGTTACTTGTGGATGCACCCTACCTTCCGGAGTGTGGTAACTAACGAGGGTGACTTATAGCTGCGTTAACTCTTTGTATTCCACCTCATTTGGATAGGCTTTGGCGGGATCCTTGGTTTGGGGTTGACATTCTTTGCAAATGTCTATCCCATTGAATCATTTCCCCATAAGACAATATCAACATGGCTTACAAGGATAGGAACTAGACAACCATAGAAATCTTCTTTAACTCTTAATCCTCTCCGTCCTTCTTGTCATACCTCCCCGGTTTAGTTATTAGCTCCGTTACCCTCACACCATTCTCCTTGTGGATACGATATTTAAAACCCTCCTTAGGGTGAAGTGCTCGCCGGTATCCGTGCGCTTGTGGATTATACAAGTTATAAATATTTCGTGGGCTTAACAAATACCAACAAGGGGGTGTCCGTGCAGGACGGAGGAAGAGCAGACCGGGCGGGACGAAGGAAAAGCAAGTCGCGTAGGCGTCGACGAGGAGGCGGCGTCGGTGGGAAACAAACTCCGATGTCGGGGGACGAGGAGAAGCCGTGATCGGGTAGGACGGACGCTGTCGGGAGAAGCCTCGGTGGAGGAGCGCCGATGGTAGCCATGATGGGAGGGGGGCTGCGTGGGATGAAGGACGCCGATCCGCAAAGAAGTGGGGTAGTGTCCGGCCCGGGATGGAGGAAGAGCGGATCGGGCGGGATGAAGGAAAAGCAAGTCGCGAGAGGCGTCGGCGGAGGCGGCGTCGGCGGGAAACAAACTCCGATGTCGGGACGGAGGAGAAGCCGTGATCGGGTAGGACACGTGTCTGTGCGGGAGAAGCCTCAAAGTGGAGGAGCGCCGACGATGACCATGATGGGAGGGGCTGCATGGGATGAAGGACGCCGATCCGCAACGGTGGGGAGTGTCCGTGCGGGATGGAGGAAGAGCAAACCGGCGGGATGAAGGAAAAGCAAGTCGCGTGAGGCGTCGGGTGTGCTAGTAGGAGCCGGACGCATTTCCCTCTTTCCACCTGCGGAGGACGATGACTGTGATTCCATCAAGACGCTCATCGTTCCTCAAATCTGTACCTAGAATAGGAAAAAAAATTGGACACAAACTTTCCCCCAAATCGACCAGATCCCCATGAATGGGACTCCGAACTCAAAAATTGCAAAGCGAAGCTTGTTCGAACCTCTCTCCGAGGAGTGGTTGTGCGGGCGGAGGAAAAGCGGTCGCGCGGGACAAAGGAAGAGTAGGTCACGCAGGCTTCGTTGAGGAGGCGACGTCGGCGAGAAACAAACACCGATGCCTAGGATGGAGGAGAAGTCGCGGGGTACAACACACATGTCCGTCGGGACAAGCCTCGCACGAGAGGCCGTGTGAGCGTCGACCGGGAGCCACGACGGGGAGGGGGGGGGGGGGAGGGGGGCTGCGTGGGACGACGGAGGCCGAATCCGGGTCGTGCGGGTGGAGGAAAAGCGATCGAAGGAAGAACAAAGTTGTGTGGCCTTCGACGAGGAGGCGGCGTCGGTTAGGAACGAACGACGATGCTAACCGGGATGAGAGAAGTCGCAGTGGGCTACGACACACGCTGTCGGGAGAAGCCTCGGCGGAGAGGCCGTGTGAGTGTCGACGGCAGCCACAACCGGGGGGGCTGCGTGGGACGAAGGAGGCCGATCCGCAGCAGTGGAGGAAAGAGTGTGCGGTGCTTTCGGGAAGAACCGTCCGTCTGTTTTTCTTTTTTGATCCTTTCTCGAAAGATTTTCTCAAATATGCCCCCTGTTCGGTTGCTTTTGAAATATGGACCCCTAGCTCGGCGCCATCCATGACAAGTGCCGAGCTATAACGTGTTAGCTTTTGTATAAAATAAAAAGCTTCATACCTAGGGTTCGAACCCAAACTACTAGGGTTAGACTTGTGAGCCTTATCCAGCTGAGGTACAATGCAATTGTTACATAGACCTCGGAAGAATTATACTTCTTTGAGGCTTGGCGCCATGCAAAACGGTGCCGAAGTATGCTACAACGTCGTTGGCCATGGACCGGTTTGGCGACGTTGTTCCCGGCGCCGAGGCGTTATAGCTCGGCACCGTCATGGATGGCGCCGAGCTAGGATTCCAGATTTTAAAAGCAACCAAACAAGGGCGTACTTGAGAATTTTTTTTGGAAAAGGACAAAAAAGCAAAAAAAAAAAAAACAGAAGAACCATCGGGTCAAGGAGACATAGGCATTGAGAAGTGGCACGTGAATGGATCCATAACAACATGTGAGAGAAACCATAGAAACAGTTGAGCAGAGACTCCCTCTAGAGCCCTAGGATTGAGAGCTAGAAGGGGATTTGAGGGGCCCTCAAATTTGAATTTCTAGTACAGGCCTCCTCGACTTTTTTTTATCCTCAAGCACTCAAATTTAGTTATAAGCACTCAAGTTGGGGCCTGCTAGAGTTGTTGTCATGAGTCCACTCAGACGCTTAGAGCAACCTACACTGAAATAATTAATCGACACTCATATCGCTTACACACACCTTTTTTTATGTTGGGCATTTGTAGTAATGAGTTGTGCATAGATTTGAAGTTACCTCATTTTTTTCGAAATGAAGATATAGGACATAACTGTCATTTTGATTAAATCGTCTCGTGACCTACTTGATGACTAAGCGTTTTGTTCACAACATCATAATAGAGATTTTCACTCTCTATCTTGTGTAGAGAGAAACTATTATGAATACTGTGTTGTGAGAGAGGAATGGATCGTGAAGTGTTCGAGACTATCTTTTGAGTCCACCCTTAATTATACATGTAATTCTAATTCTAAAAAAACACATGAGCTAGACCTTTGGAGACACCCTAACGGATAGAACATTAGGGAAATTTAGCATCTTTTGTGGTGATTACATATGGACCGGGCGATCATCCTAGAATGTAGCATCTTTTTTTGCCTTTTAAGGTTTGAACTTTTTCTCCAAGTGGCCAAAATTTAACATCTCCTTTAGATGCGACAGTAACGTATTGGGTCAAAAAGACACTTTATCTGCAGTATAAAAAACAGATGAAGTTATACAAATCATAATGTACCATGCATTAACCATGCGAATGAAACAGTACTGAATGCTACATACACACCATTGTCAAATTCCAAGTGGTATTTGGTGTGTCACGGTACCGAATGCTACATACACACTATTGTGTGCAAAACAGACACACAATTCTTTTCCGAGACGATAAAATTAGCTGTCAAATCCCGTCCAATGAGATCAGAGAAAATTCTTTCCATCCTATCTTACGGTTATCAAAATCTTACCGTTGTGTATATGAATCTCCACAGAATTTGAAGAGGCGACCAGGCACACAAAATTTGGAGTGGCGGCTAAGAGGCTCGGGCGTGCCAGTAGGAGTTGGATCCCTTTCAATCTTTCCATCTTCAGAGGATGACGATTACGACTTCATCAAGACCCTCCTCGCTCCTCAAATCTGTACCTAGCTAGATTAGGAAAAAAGAATTGGACACAAAAGCTTCCCCAATTCGCCCAAATCCCCATGAGTGGGAATTCGAAGTCTTACAAAGTGAAGCTTGGATGCAACTCTCTCGGAGGAGTGGCCGTGCAGGGTGGAGGAAGAGCAGGTTGCACGGGCGTCAGCGAGGAGGCTGCGTCGGGAGAACCAACGCCGAGGTCTAGGACAGAGGAGAAGCTGTTGTGGCTACGCCACACGTCCGTTGGGAGAAGCCTCGGCGGAGAGGCCATGTGAGCGTCGACGACAGCCAGAACAGGGAAGGCTGCATGCTACGAAGGAGGCCAGATCTGGCAGTGGAGAAAGTTTGCCGATGCATTCAAGAAGAACCATGGGGTCAAGGAGGCATAAGCATTGGGAAATGACACGTGAATGGATCCATAGGGACACGCGTGAGGAACCGTAGAAACTGTTGAGTAGGGACTCCCTCCAGAGCCCCTAGGAATGAGGGCCACGAGGGGGATTTGAGGGACACTCAAAATTGAAGGCACTTGTACATGCCTGCTAGATTTTTTTCCTCAAGGCCTCAAATTAAGCACTCAAATTGGGGCATGCTAGTTGTTGTGATGAGTCCACTTCGATGCTAAGAGCGACCTACATTAAATTTTTTTGACTGTTTATGACCAAAGTGATCATCATGTAAAGCACCGTTCCTTGTAGTGACACTGAAATAATTGACACTTAGATGGCTTATATGCATTTTTTTTATGTTGGGCATTCGTAGTAATGATTGATGCATAGAGTTGAAGTTTCCTCAATTTTTTCGGAATGAAGATATAGGACCTTCACTCTCTATCTTGTGTAGAGACTACTCTAAATATCGTGTTGTAAGAGAGCAGTGGATCGTGAAGTGTGCGAGACTATCTCTTATGTCCATGCTTGTCTCTTGTCTTAGCACTATTTTAATGCTACCTGTAATTCTAAAAAAAAACTCATGAGCTAGACCATTAGAGACGAGCTAGACCATTAGAGACACCCTAACCGATAGAACATTCGTGAAATTTAGCATCTTTTGTGCTGATTACATATGCGTGGATGATCATCCTATAGATTGTAGTAGCTTTTTATCCTTTTTAAGGTTAGACCTTTTTCTCCTTAGATGCGACGGGAACGTATTGGGTCAAAAAGACACTGTATTTATTTGTAGTATGAAAGAACAGATGAAATATACCCAGTTGTTTTGACTGCGCCAACTAAGTTTTTTTTAGCACCACTGGGCCAACTTTGTAGGGAGTAGTATTAATTAGGCCAGTTGGAGCCCAACTTGAAATTCGGCCCAAAAGCCCAATTGGCACGTGTTGCCATGGAAAAGAAAATTGTCAATTGCCGTCGTCTCCCTGGCTCCATCTGCTCCTCCTTCCACCAGGTAGCTATTGTCGAAGCTCAACCAACTGTCGCGCAAGCTTTCTGGTTCGTTTATCACAACACTAAACCAAACACCACGGCCAAAGAAATCCGATACATTTTCAAACCTATTACGATTTTGTTTGTGAGAATGAACAGCCATTTAACCAAACATCTTCAACAACACTTCTGGAGTTCTGGACAAAGGAGAAATTCCAGATTTATCTGGCATGGAAATTCAGAATACCTTTTACTGGCTTCATTGTTCGAGAGTTTGACATGTGCAAAATGCGGTGACATCTGAACATTTTTGCCACTGCAACAATGCTAGGAAAAGTCGATAGGCTAGAATATCAAACTTCGCAAAATATAAGCGCCCGTTCCTTAGCAGGGCGCACAGGTTCAACGTGCCCAGCAACTATGTGCCATTAGGTTTCTGATACATCAGTTGGAAATGAACAAGTACGAGGTAGATTTAGCTTCAGCAAGCTATTAAGCAAGAAGGTGATAGTACTATGTCCATCCTCATGCACCGCGCCTTCTATCCGCTGAACTGAAACCCTTCACATGTATGAAAGTCATACCATAAGTTGAGGAGCATAAACACACACACAAAGAAACACATAGAAATGGTAACTGTAGTTAGACAGGAATAGACTTCAGGACATAAAAAAAACCAAACCACACACTTAGAAAATTTGTCTCAAGGCTCGACAGATATTTATTTAGACAATAGTAGGTCATCGCCGTTCAAATGAATATGTTACACAGTATTATATATTCACAAAAGGATGCTGTTATGTATTTTAAAGTAAACACAAAAATTAATGGTTGTGCTGTTCTGAAATTTCTGAGAAAGTGTTACCGATGTCTAATAAAAAAAAAATGAAATGAACCAATAAATGTTGGCACAAAATTGGCCACCCAGCAAGCAAAGGAAACCAACTCCATCACAGGAAACAAAGAATAATAAATTCATATGCTTGAGCTTACTTTACTGTAATACAGCATTCTAAGCTGTTTATGATAAAACAAGATACCAAATGATCGATTGAACAAGCATTTGTGTTTCGTTCATAAGCAATAACATTTTTTATGTATTTGGCAGAAAGAAAGAACAATGAGCTATGATTGTTATACTGGAACACAATGTTCTAAGCTGGTTGTTATGATAAGACAAGATACCAAATGACTGTCATGAAGCAAATGTAAAACAATTAACAAGAATAAAAAACAAGCATTTGTGTTTTGTTCAAAGAAAAAAAAGAAAGACGACATTGCTTCAGAACTAATACTACAAATCCATTCATATAATTTGAATCCATATTGTAAAAGTAAGGAAAATGTGACAGCAGTGTCAGTTAACTTACATATGTCAAGTTTGCTAAGAAACATCAAAACCTTGCAAACTCTCTCATCATACACTTGACATTTGACTTCGATTGTCTTTAGGTGTTGTGATACTGCAGCAGACGTCACCAATGGTTTGCATTTCAGTTGAATCTCCACATTATGTTTAGGTCCCTGTAGTAAATGTATTGATTTTGAATAGATTGATCAGTCCACAAACTGACATAATAATTTGTTCTAGTTGCTACAACACAACAGTTTCATTTGAAATTTTGTACCTCTGAATATAGTTGAAGAGTGAGCTTCTCTAACACCGGTGAAAGTTTGAGGAGGCCAGCTAGGGCGCTAAAATCAGCAGGCTGGCACCAGTATTCATTGAGGAGCAAAGACTTCAACTTGTTGAAACCAGAGCAAAATTTCAAGTCCCTTCTGAAAACACACTAGAAAAGCAATGAAACATTATCAATAGAACATAGTGAAACAAGACACTAGAAAAGCATGAGCAATATGACTCAAGTGTAAAGGATACCATTTCAGTGTGACGAAATATTAGCACCAAGTTCCGAACTTCTGATAAACTTTGCAAGACAATGCTTTGGTTGCTGTCATAATCAGAATTAAGGGGAACATGATCATCACCCATAAATTTGACAACTGCTGTTAATAAGTAAGGCATCCTCTGAAGCGATTGAATCATGCTGCCATAGGCTTCAAGCAATAGAGAAACAAGATTCGGGGCACAAATAGACATGCGACCGCCCCGTGGCGAATACAACAATAGTCAATGGTTAGGCGCTGTAGGGATTGTGACGAGATGGATAACTCACTGGCTAGGCAGCACTCAACAATCTCAAGGTCTTCCAGAAATGGGCAGCAAGAGAAGTTAAGGAATTTGCTAGGCATCATGAAATTGAATCCTTTAAGCTCTAGCTTCTTCAGGTATTGGGAGATGAAGAAAGGATCACCATATCGAGGACGAATTCCTAGATATTTATCTCCCACACAGATCAATTGGAGCATGCGAACTTTGCACTGGAGAGCTATACGGATCCAATGGATAAAGAGACTCATGCTGTCCTCATCAGTACCGTCCTCACCAATGAGGAAGTCATCAATGGTGAGACGGAACTGGCACGTGTCGAGCGGCGTGCTTGCGCGGATTCGCAGGCATAGCAGTTGGTCCACAAACTCCTGAATCGCCTTCATGGACTTTGGTTCGTTCATTCCGCCGCACACGAAGCGCAGGACAGTGGTGGACTTCCACAAGTGGCGCCAGCGCTTGGCGAGCACACATGTCCGCACGGCGTCCTGCGCCGGTAGGAAGGAGAGAGAATGCTGCAGCACGCCGTCCGGGAGGTTGCTCAAGTGGTCGAGGCCGTCGACGCCGTTCTTGCGCGCTTTTTTCCGAGGCCGCATCCTGCCTGTCGTCCGGTCGAGGATGCCACAAAAGAAACAGTCGAAGAAGACGAGAGCTTAGAAACAGCAAACTGATACATGGAAGAAGAAGAAGAGGAGGAGGAGATGGGTTTGCATCTGCATCAATCACCTGAGAGGCGGCGGCCGCCGCGCGAGACGATTTGCTTCCGCTCAGCTCCGCCTTGTCCCCCTTCTCTCTCCCCCTCGCCCGAACCTTCTCTCCCGTCCCCTTCTCAGATCCGTGACAATCTCCAAGGTCCGGGCAGCAGCGGCGCCCCCAAACGGCCAGTGCAGCGGGGCGTTACCACAGGGGCGGGCACCGGCGGCGGGCCCCAAGCGGCGGGGAGCAGTTGCGGCGAGTCGGCGACTCGAGCGTGGGGCGGCGGGTACTGGACAGGAAGCTAAGGCGTAAATGAGTTTGGCCGCATTCCAAGTTGGAAGACACTAAAATGTATATACCGAATACTAATTGTGGAGTCCAAAATTCCTGAGGAAGTGTTACCAATTTCTAATAAAAAAATTCTAGTAAAAAAAATGAACCAATGGATGTGTTTGGATTGAGGGTTGGTGCAGGTTCGACCTAGGTGAGCCAGCGTTTGGATCAAAAGCAACGTGGGTTGGGTTGGACCCGATAGGGAATATGCTCTTCGGGCGGGTCGGCGGGATTCCTCGCAAGCGAGCGTACCATTCCAACCCACATCGACGCCGTCTGCTCCCATCCGCATCGCCTCCGACGCTGCGGGTGGGGCGCCATGGCCGTTGCGCCGCATGCCCGCCCTCCGGTCGCCGTGGCGCGCTCCTCGCGTCGCGGCCTCCACGGCACCGGCGGGAGCCGCGGCTCGGCCACCGGGTCCACCTCGAGCCGCGAGCTCGCCTAATCCGCCACCCGCGGGCTCTTACGGCGCTACGGCGGCGGCGTCGCCCGTCCATCAACTCTGTCGCGTGTGGTCCGAGCACCAGGCCGCGGCGGTGCGGCTCGCTGCGGTGGTGGCGAGCTCCGCCCGCGACCGGCTCCGCCATCGTAGCGGCCGCGGCGTGCCCGCCTCATCGGGAGCGAGCTCGCCGCGGGGTGGTGGAAGCGTGGCGCGGCGGCGCGGGAGGCCGGAGTGGAGGAGCGACGAGGGGGAGGGCGGGGCGGATCCGGCGGTCGGCGGGGATTTGGCGGCGACGCTCCGGGCGCGCACGGGAGGTGTCGGGTGGAAGCGGATAAGGCGGAGGAAAAAAAAACTAGAGCATGACATGTGGGTCCCACAATTGCATGATGCTAATGGTCACTACTACAAGATTGATTTTACGTGGTGTTAGATTTTATTTTCCGTGGCGGGCATTTGAGAAACCGCCACGGAAAATAGGTGGTTCGCACCCTCCGGCCGAGGAAAAAACGCCACGATTAATCGATTAACCGTGGTGGACATTTTAAAATAACCGCCACGGTTAATCCCTATTAACCGTGGCGGGCATTGTAAAATAACCGCCACGGTAAATAGTTTAACCATGGTGGTTTTGTAATTGGCCCGCCACGGATAATCGAGGCCCAAACGGCCCATTTCTAGCCCAAGAACTATTCCTTGTATATATACGCGACCCGAAACCCTAATCCTAACTCTCGTGCCTCCCTTCTCTCCCCGTCCCGACACCCCTTCCCCCCCTCCCACACTACTTCTTTCTCCTCCGCAGCCGCCCGACACCTGCTCCCTCCTCCTCCTCCCGACACCACTTCCCTCTCCTCCCCGCGGAGGCCTCTCGCGGCGAGGAGGCGGCCCTCCCGCGGCTCGGCGTCGGCGGTCATGGCGGCGACGGCGAGATCCCAAGACCTCCATGCGGCTCCCCAGCGAGCTCCATGCGGCGGCGCGGGCGGATCCAGCGACGAAAGGCGGATCCCGGCGACCCCACCTCGATCTGGCTTCCCCGACCACGATCTTCGAGCCCGGGCGGCGGATCTTCGAGCCCGGCGGCGGATCTTCGATCCCCCGGTGGCGGCTCCTCCACCCCGTCGATCCGGCGGCGTGGAGGCGGATTCGTGGTGGGGAGGGCGGATCCGGCCTCCACCCCACCGGATCCGCTCATGGCGGCGGCGGGCGGTACTGGCGCGCCACCGGCCGCGGCCCGAATCGGGCCCATTAGGGTTCGATTCGGGTTTTTCTTTTTTATTTTTTTTTTTGATTAACGGTGGCGGGCAAAAACCGCCACCGAAGTTCCTTATTTTCCGTGACCCTCCCTCGGTGCGGGCGAGAAAAACCGCCACCGAAAATCGATTTTGCGCGCCACCAAAGTTCGGTTATCTAGTAGTGGGTGTTAAAATGGTGTCCATCCTAACCCTTTGAATCCTCCCAACCAAACAAAGAACTGGGTTGGCTCCAACCTCCCAACCAAATATGAGATGGGTCAGTTCCAACCGGTAAAAATGGGTTGGCTCCAACCCAACCTACTTGGCTCCCAAACCGAACACTACCTAAATGTTGGCACAAAAATTAGCCACCCTGTAAGCAAAAGGAAATCAACTGCATCGTTAACTCCATCACAGGAAGTACAATGACAAAAAAAAAAAGAAAGATAAAAGCACCGATAAATGACGTTCTGGAGAAAGTTGCATATGAAAATTGAATTGAAGATTATATGTAACAAACATTGGAAGGATGATAATTACATCTAAGAGATACTTCCACGCAATTCCAAAATGTGTGGAGTACTTCCCTACAAAGTGACAAGCCCAAGTAGAAGTAGAGGAGCATGCATAGCCTAAATAAATGTGTGGAGACTGCTAGAGGTGTATGCCATTAATTAGCAGTGTTTTTTTAATATAAAAAAATCTTTCTAAGGACAACCATCATGTATGATCACTACCTGCGATGAGATATAGGATTGGATCCATCTCGAAACTGTGAGAGTGTAATTGAGTGTCTTCCTGCTCATTTCTATTGGGATGAAATTTAAATGTCATGCTAAAACTAAATGCCAAATCCCTTTACATGAAATCTACAAAAAATCCTTCCGTTTAACAAACTCGTATCGTTATGTTAATTAGTGTGTGAATTTGTCTAATTTGGGGATTACTAAGTGGCACAAACACATGACCATGACACTTTTGCCACTTTCTATTTGGAGAGGTCAATGTTGTCACCTTCGTCTCATCTTCGTCCCCTCCTCATATCTATAACAAGTTAAAAAAGAAATTGGGACAAAAATTTTGAATTCATAATTTACTGATATAGTAATTCTGTAACAAAAAAGTTGGAAGCCTCTTATATTACAAACATGTTTTCAACTCAAAATCTTTCCGTGATCCGTGACGAATTTCTTCCATCCCTGCTCGATGCACAGCACTTCGGACTCCCAAGAAAGTGTTGCCTGCCATTTGTTGCCTTAGATAAAAAAATAAATAAAGCCAGTAATCTATGGAGTATATATACAAATCGTAATGTACCATGTATTAACCATGCAAATGAGTACTGAATGCTACATACACGCGATTGTCCAATTCCAAGTGGTATTTGGTGTGTCACGGTACTAAAATGCTACATACACACCATTGCTCAAAAAAAATAGAGACTTTTACTGTGCTTGGAGGAACCGGTTCCTCCCGTTAATCTATTTTTAGCTGGTTCCTCTCCCCTTAATTATAATCAAGGGTACTTTAATACTTTTAAGAAACGTACAGATTCTTAGCTTCCTATTCTCAGCTCCGTATCTTGTCCTACCGAAGAGAAATCGTCGACTGCCGCCGACCCGGCACCATATCTCGAGCGAGCCATCAGCAATGACGAGCCACTGTTCCGGCTCGAGCCTTTCGTCACACAACATAACAAGACCGACCGGCCGGCCGGAGATCAAGGCCTGCCTGTTGGCGCCATGGCAGGCATCCATCGCAGACTAGCCAGGCACAGGCTCTCGTCTCTGCCCTGTGGTACTGGCCTGCGCCTCGTCCTCGCCTGCTGAGCGTACGCCCATCCCTCGCCTCGCGTCACCGGCCACTGACACACACACGGGCAGACACGAGACGGGCCACGCATCGGCGGGCGGGCGGGCGGACGAGCCGGAGCTCAGGGCGGTCAAAAGCCGCCGATCGCAGAGGCATGTGACCCGTCGAACAGTCTCCCCACGCACGCGTTCGTATACGAGTACGTACGCCTGCCCGCCGGCGCGGATCGCGACGCTGCCACAGCATGGTGGCGGATGCGTTGTTGCCGTGCCACCGGGATGCGTACCCGCGCGCCAGCGCCTCGGCCTGGCCTGTCGCATCACCGAGCGAGGCCGGGCCGATGCCCCCGCAACCGCAAGCCACACGGCCGCCGACCGTACCGTCCCGGTTGCTACAGGCTGCAGTGCCCTCTGCGGCTGCTCTGCCACCGACGGGCCGGGACCGGATGCGAGATGCAAGCGCGGCGTGATCTAAACTCTAAAAAGACGATTATACCCTTCAATATTTATTATGATTCGATTCCCTACGCCATGGTTCCTATCTCGCTACTTGGTTCCTCCTTGTTTGGTTCTTCTACCTTTTTGACCATTGGATCACACCAAATGGAGGGCCCATATTAATTCCAAGCGCTGTAAAAACTCTCAAAAAAATAGATATGCAATTCCTTTCGAGACGATAATATCAAATCCCGTCCAATGAGATCGGGAAATTGTCCATCGTAAGATCTTACGGTTATCAAAATCTTACCGTTGCGAAATATGAATCCACGGAATTTGGAGGCGGCCGGGCACACGAAATTTGGGTGACGGCTAGGCGCCGGGCGTGCCAATAGGAGTTGGATGCCTTTCACTCTTTCCATCTTCGGAGGACGGCGATTATGACTCCATCAAGACCCTCCTCGCTCCTCAAATCTATACCTAGATAGGGTAGGAAAAGAAAAAAAGAATTGGACACAAAAGTTTCCCCAATTCGACCATACAGAGCAGTGGGAATCTAAAGTCAAACTTTACAAAGTGAAGCTTGGTTGAACCTCTCTTGGAGGAGTGACCGTGCGGGGGTGGAGGAAGAAGCGGGGTTCGCGGCGTTAGCGAGGAGGCTGCATTAGGAGAACCAACACCGATGTCTAGGAGAGAGGAGAAGTTGTTGTGGCTAGGCCGCACGTCCGTCGGGAGAAGCCTCGATGGAGAGGCCATGTGAGCGTCGACCGTAGCCACCTAAGGGGGAGGCCGAGTGGGATGAAGGAGGCCGGATCCGCAACGGCGGTGGATAAAGTGTGTTGGTGTTTTCGGGAAGAATCGTCGGGTCAAGGAGGCATAAGCATTAGCATTAGGAAGTGGCACGTGAATGGATCCATAGCGACACGTGAGAGGAACTGTAGAAACTGTTGAGTAGGAACTCCCTCCAGCCCCTAGGAATGTCGACCGCGAGGGGATTTGATGGCCACTCAAAATTGAAGACTCTAGTACATGCCTGCTAGATTTTTTTTTTTTTCCTCAAGGCCTCAAATTTAGTTCTAAGCACTCAAGTTGGGGCCTGCTAGAGTTGTTGTCATGAGTACACTCAGACGCTAAGAGCAACCTACATTAATTTTTTTATTGTTTATGACCAAAGTGATTGTCATGTAAAGCATCATTCCTTGTAGTGACATCGAAACAATTAACACTCAATGCACCTTTTTATGTTAGGCATTTGTAGTGATTACTTGTGCATAGAGTTGAAGTTACCTCAATTTTTTTCAGAATGAAGATATAGGATCTAACTTTCATTTTGATTGAATCGTCTCGTGACCTATCTGATTTTTCGGAATGAAGATATAGGACCTTCACTCTCTCTATCTTGTTTAGAGAGAGACTATTCTAAATATCGTGTTGTGAGAGAGGAGTGGATCGTGAAGTGTGTGAGGCTATCTCTTAGGTCCACGCTTGTGTCTTGTCTTTTGCACTATTTAATGATACCTGTAATTCTAAAAAAACTCATGAGCTAGACCATTAGAGATGCCCTAATAGATATAACATTCGGGGAATTTAGCATCAAGAATGTAGCATATTTCCCTTTTTAAGGCTAGAACGTTTTCTCCTTGTGGCCATAATTTAGCATCTCCTTTAGATGCGACCGGAACGTATTGGGTCAAAAAGACACTTTATTTATTTGTAGTATAAAAAACGGATGAAATATCCCCAGTTGTTTTGAGTGGGCCCAATTAAGTTTTTAGCACCAGTGGGCCAACTTTGTAGGTAGTAGTATTAATTAACGCTCATTAATTGGCCCAATCCAGATGGAGCCCAACTTGAAATCGGCCCAAAAGCCCAATCGGCACGTGTTGCCACGGAAAAAGAAAAATTGTCGACTGTCGTCTCCATGGCTCCATCTGCTCTTCCTTCCACCAGGTAGCCATTGTCGAAGTTCAACAAACCGCCGTGCAAGCTTTCCGATTCGTTTATCACAACACTAAACCAAACACCAGGGCCAAAAGAAATCTGATACATTTTCAAACCTATTACGATTTTGTTTGTGAAAGAATGGGCAGCCATTTAACCAAACATCTTCAACAACACTTCTGGAGTTTCTTAAAAAAAAAACACACTTCTGGAGTTCTGGACAAAGGAGAAATTCCAGATTTATCTGGTATGGAAATTCAGAATATCTTTTACTGACTTCATCGTTCAAGAGTTTGACATGTGCAAAATGCGGCGACATCGGAACTTTTATACACTGCAACAATGCTAGGAAAAGTCGATAGGCTAGAATACCAAACTTCGCGAAATATAAGTGCGCGCACAGGTTCAACGTGGCCAGCAACTATGTGCCATTAGGTTTCTGATACATCAGTTGGAAATGAACAAGTACGAGGTAGATTTAGCTTCAGCAAGCTATTAAGCAAGAAGGTGATAGTAGGTCCATCCTCATGCATAGCCTTCTATCCGCTGAACTGAAACCCTTCACATGTATCAAAGGCATGCCATAAGTTGAGAACCACACAAAGAAACACAGAGAAATGGTAACTCTAGTTGTACAGGAATAGACTTCAGGACATAAGAACAAAAAAACAAGCCACACACTTAAGAAAATTTGTCTCAAGGCTCGACAGAAATGTATTTAGACAATAGTAGGTCATCACCGTTTAAATGAATATGTTATACAATAATTGTATTAGTATTATATATTCACAAAAGGATGCTGTTATGTATTTTATAGTAAACACAGTGTCAGAAAATTTCTGAGGAAGTGTTACCGATGTCTAATAAAAAAGAGAAATGAACCAATCAATGTTGGCACAAAAATTAGCCACCCAGCAAGCAAAGGAAATCAACTCCATCACAGGAAGAACAAATCAATGTTAGATTTTCATTTTAAGAACTTTCTATTCTGGTATGATATTATTCATCTATTATATAGCCACATAAAAAGCTAATGGTCATCTTTTTATATATTTGGCAGAAACAAAGAACTCATATGCTTGAGCTTACTTTACTGTAATACAGCATTCTAAGCTGTTTATGATAAGACAAGATACCAAAAGATCGATTGTGTCATGAAGCAAAAGTAAAACGATTAACAATAATAAAAAACAAGCATTTGTGTTTTGTTCATAAGCAATAAGCAATAACATTTTTATGTATTTGGCAGAAAGAAAGAAAAAAAGAGCTATGATTGAACTTATAATGGAACACAATGTTCTAAGCTGGTTGTTATGATAAGACAAGATACCAAATGACTGTCATGAAGCAAAAGTAAAACGATTAACAAGAATTAAAAACAAGCATTTGTGTTTTGTTCAAAGCAATAAGACGACATTGCTTCAGAACTAATACTACAAATCCATTCATATAATTTGAATCCATATTGTAAAAAAATAAGGAAAATGTGACAGCAGTGTCAGTTAACTTACATATGTCAAGTTTACTAAGAAACGTCAAAACCTTGCAAACTCTCTCATCATACACTTGACATTTGACTTCGATTGTCTTTAGGTGTTGTGATATTGCAGCAGACGTCACCAATGCTTTGCATTTCAGTTGAATCTCCACATTATGTTTAGGTCCCTGTAGAAAATGTATTGATTTTGAATAGATCAATCAATCCACAAACTGACATAATAATTTGTTCTAGTTGCTACAACACAACAGTTTCATTTGAAATTTTGTACCTCTGAATATAGTTGAAGAGTGAGCTTCTCTAACACCGGTGAAAGTTTGAGGAGGCAAGCTAGGGCGCTAAAATCAGCAGGCTGGCACCAGTATTCATTGAGGAGCAAAGACTTCAACTTGTTGAAACCAGAGCAAAATTTCAAGTCCCTTTTGAAAACATACTAGAAAAGTAATGAAACATTATCAATAGAACATAATGAAACAAGACACTAGAAAAGCATGAGCAATATGACTCGAGTGTAAGGGATACCATTTCAGTGTACTGAGATATTAGCACCAAGTTCCGAACTTCTGATAAACCTTGTAAGACAATACTTTGGTTGCTGCCATTATCAAAATGAAGGGGAACATGATCATGACTCAGAATTTTAACAACTGCTGTTAGTAAGGATGGCATCCTCTGAAGCGTTGGAGTCCTCCCGCGACGGACTTCAAGCCATAGTGAAACAAGATTCTGAGCACAAATAGACGCGCGACTGGCACGATTCAAGTAACAACAGTCAATTGTTAGACGCTTTAGGGATTGTGACGAGATGGGTAAGCCACTGTCTAGGCCGCACTCAACAATCTCAAGGTCTTCCAGAACTGGGCAGTAGGAGAAGTCAAGAAATCTGCTAGGCATCATGAAGTAGAGTCCTTTTAGCTGTAGCTTCTTCAGGTATTGGGAGATGAAGAAAGGATGGCCATTTCAGGACGAATGCCTGGAAAACTACTGGACACACAGATGAACTGGATCACCCGGACTTTGCACTGGAGAGCTATACGGATCCAAAAGATGGAGCGTTTCATGCTGTCCTTATAAGTGTCGTCCTCACCAAAATCAATGCCGAGACGAAACTTGCACATGTCGAGCGGCATGCCTTCGCGGATGCGCTGGCAGAGCAGATTGTCCACAAACTCCTGAATCTCCTCCATGGACTTTGGTTCATTCATTCCACCGCACACGAAGCGCAGGACAGTGGTGGACTTCCACATGTGGCGCCAGCGCTTGGCGAGCACACATGTCCGCACGGCGTCCTGCGCCGGTAGGAAGGAGAGCATATGCTGCAGCACGCCGTCCGGGAGGTTGCTGATGTCGTCGCGGCCTCCGACTGCGGCGGCGGCAGACACATTCTTGGGCGCTTTCCGAGGAGGCATCCTGCCGACCGGCAGATCGAGGATCCACAAAAGAAAGGGTCAACCAAAGAAGACGTTAGCGAGAGAGATGGGTTTGCATCTGCATCAATCACCTGAGAGAGAGGCGGCGGCCGCCGCCGCGCAAGACGAGTCGCTTCCGCTCCGCTCTGCCTTGTCGTCCCCTCCTCTCTCCTTCGCCCGAACCTTCACATACTGATATTTTATTAATTAATGCATCAATCTGGCCCAATCCAGTTGGAGCACAGCTTGTAATTCGGCCCAAAAGCTCAACCGGCACGTGGTGCTTCTCGGAAAAGAAAAAGAAAACTGCCGACTCATTCTCCCAAAAAAAACCAAAAAGCACTGCAGACTGCAGTCATCTCCATGGCAAGCCCATTCTCTCGTTCTTGTTTTAGCTTATTCTCTCCCACAGAATACTATTGAATCAGCCGAAATCAAATCTTTAACGAACGCACGTAGATAGATGGCCTCTCCTCCGAGCGCAGCGTCTCACATTTTGGCCGTCCAAGCCACACATCAATTTGCTCTTGGATCACGTAATGGGAGAGCTGTAATGTAAGCCATGTTTCAAGGTTTCAGCAAGAGTTAAAATCTGCATGAGACCTGTTTGCCTACAATTAGCTTCCACATTTCACTCAACTCAAAAAATGAACGCGATCTAACAAACTGGCTCAAACTAGGGGAGGGGCTTGCGAGACAGGGGGAGGTGAATACAAGGGCGACCAGGGCGGTGGCGGAACCTTGGCACGGCCTGGTCCGAGCCCATCGCACCTCTGCCTCGGGGCCCGGTGAAGCGACCACCGGAGCCCCGGCCCGGCGAGCTCGAGTCTACAACCCAAGTCGCCACTGCGATCGACCGCCACCACGCTTTGAATCCCGCCGCCGGCTCGGACCGACGCCGCTAACGCCGTTGGCGATGCCTACCAAAGACCACCGTGGCACCCCACGCAGCACCAGGCGCCGCCTGCCTGGAAGCCGGTGGGGAGCCCGCACCCGCCGGTGGCGGGTCGTCCCCTTCGCCAGGGGCCTAGCGGCGGCCCTGGGCAACCCTGCAGTCCCTGGCAGGTGGTGGAGGCTGCGACAACGCGAGTAACGCCGTGGCGGCCGACAAGATGCAACGCGGCGCGAAGCGACGACGGTTGAAACACCTATCTCAAAGCTCGTTGGGATCCTCCGGGAAGGCCCCACGGGCGCGACTCTTGACGAGGAAGGATGTCACGCACCCATCGGCGTTGGGAGCGAGATGTTCTCCCACGGCGGCGAGGCGACGCCGAATAGGGACACGACCTTCCACCGGCCGAGCTGGAATGCCGCACACCAGCCGTGGGCGTGGGCGCGTCGTGCTTCCCTCGCCTCCGGCGAGGCTCGCGTCGCCCACCGGCCGCCCCGGTCCGGCCCGGTGCCTTAGCCGAACCCCGACCGTGGCTGCACAACCCGGCGCACAAAGGCAGCCATTGGCGGCCCGACGGGCAGCATCCAGGTAGGAAAGGGCAATTCATCGCCGGACGTCGGCTGTCATCACAAGCCCATCGCGGGTGCCAGGCGCCCTCCGTGGCAACCCCAGGATGAGAAGGGGTGGGGGGGGAGGGGCTTAACAGCGGGCTCGGAGCAGGGGCGAGATAGGTGGACGAGGAAGGCGTCGAGGCCGGAGGCAGAGCGAACCATGGGAGACGAATCCCCTCCGCTAACGGTCTCTTTGGAAAACAATGATTGATGATTCTTTTTCAAAGTTGCATTTTCTTCGTCTAGACTCCAGATTGAACGTTCTCTTATATGATTTTTGATAATCTCAATGAAAGAAACACAACAATAGAGTCCACTATGTGTTTTGATAGAGTACAAAAAACTGGCTTAGCTGGTTTTAGGAAACCGGTTAACCCTATTTCTGCTAAAAATTTTGGATTCAACCTCTTTTGACAATAATTTCCCTATGCATGTTCTCACATTCTATTTGTTGACACCACTTACATATTCCTTATCATTATTCGATATATATGTACTAACTGTAGCTTTCATGCCATTCTAAGTCAAGCAGTGGAGCTACCGCTAGCATTATGCAAGTTCAAGGCCCACCTCACATGGATTATTGCAGGGGCATTTGCATTTTGCTTGGGTTCGAGCCCATTTGCAATGCTTCCGGTTTTGTTCAATCTTTGTTAGACCATGTGCATAGACTTGTGAAGCAAAAGAGAGTGCACTAATTCATACGTTGATGTACTTAAATAATGCGCAGTCGGTGATGTTCACTACACAAGCTATGTCAGTAACAAGACTTCGGTTTGCAATGACTTCATCTCTACATATTAACTATGTATATATGGTTTTCTAATTATGATATACTTATTATAAAATCTTGTGAGATATGTTGCGATGCATCAGTAATATTGAATGTAAAATATTAGGCAACAACATCTATTTTAAATGTAATAAAAAAAGTATATAAAAATGGAAAAAAATAAAAGTCATTGCGGTTGAAACTTAATTTACAATCACCGTTGAGTTGAATGTAGAATCGACAGTGATCCTTAGCCTATTATCGTTGGGTGTAACCTCGAACCACTAGTGATCGAATTCTGTTACTATCGGTTCTGTCATTTGAACCAGCAGCAGTGATATATTTTTTTTTTAGATAATGGATAATAAAATCCGGCCTCTACATCCATGGATGTACACAGCCAAGCAACAGTGATATATAGGCGTTGAGCATCATCATTATCATTTGGCAACTGCCAAATGATACCAAGTTTAAGCCTCGCTGTGATCTTGTGATCTGGATGGAGTAGTACTTTATTTTATTCACAAGTCACTTAGATGCTCGTGGACCACGTGCAGTGCTTTTCAAATTTCACAAGTAAAGCTAGACACTAGATACTTGCCTTGGCTGGTTCACGTCACGTAACATGCCTGCCTGCTGCATGCCTGTCTCGACGAACAAATTAATCATCTCCTGTATGCATGCAGAAAGCTTAGCGTACCCGCGCCGGACCAGTGGAAATAGCTTGAAACCACCCGCTAGCTGCAGGAAGAAACGGTGGAGGGAGCGAGATCGCGAGCAGGATGGCCGAGCTCGCGACGGGCGCCGTAAACTCCCTTCTGGGCGTCCTCCGGAACGAGGCGGCGCTGCTGGGCGGTGTCCGGGGCGACGTCCAGTTCATCCAGGAGGAGATGGAGAGCATGAACAGCTTCCTGATGCACCTCGCGCGGACGGTGCCCCCCAGCGGCGAGCACGACGAGCAGGTCCGCACGTGGATGGGCCAGGTCCGGCTGCTGGCCCAGGACTGCAACAACTGCATCGACCTCTACCTGTACCGCGGCAACCCTGATATCCACCTCGCCAGGGCTGGGCTCCGGCGCTACCTGCTCTGGGTGCCGTGGTTCCTCAACAAGATGATCGCGCAGCACCGTGCGGCCATCCAGCTGCGAGAGCTCAAGGAGCGGGCGCGCGATGTTGGCCAGCGGCGGCTGAGGTACGGCTTGGAGGTCCCAACCGGCGTGAAGACGCGAGGCGGCGGCAGGGCGGCCATCACCAACGTCGTCAGCCACCGCTCCTTCATCTGGACCTGCACCTGCCGTTGCAGCTGGAGGAGATGATGAAGACGAAGAAGAAGGAGACGACGGTGGTGACAACCGCCTCGTGGTGGCAGCGGCTGGCCGTCGAGGAGTTTTCTTCGAGCCTCCCACCATGGACGATTATTTCCGCTCCAAGCTAGTCGAGTGGATGAAGAAAGTTGATGGAGGAAGCACCGGAGCGGCGACGGGATCAATACCATCCATCGCCATTGTGACACCGGGTACAAACATGGACGCACGCGCTCTTGCACGTGAAGCCAGGGCCGTGGCAGAAACCCAGGCCTTGTCCAGTGTCATCTTGGTCGACATACCGGCGTTGCACCTGTCTGATCGACGGGTGCGGCCCTGGGATGCACTCTACTACATCTTCCGGAGCCTCGAGCGCGCCAAGTCTGGTCAGGCCGAGGAAGAAGAGCAGCAGGACAAGGAATGGCGAGTAGAGCGCACAAGAAAGTGGGGCATTGCCGATGATAAATGGAGTTTGATTAGCAGCATCCGAGTTGCTATCAACAAGCAGATGAAGATTTACGACAAGACCAAAAAGATTATGGCCCAGATCCGACAACTGAAGGGCACTCAGCTGCAGATGGACCTGGGGCAAATAAATGACGAGCAGCTGGAGAAGGAAGCCTTGGGCGAACTGCTGGTGCGGCTGCAGCTCAAGTCGTCGCCAGATGCAGCTACAGCCGCTGCTCAACAAGACCGAAGAACTGCGACGGAAGGCAGGCATGCGCTGGCCTCGTACAAGGACATCATCGACAAAGCAGCCAAGAAGCTCAAAGCCCACATGGAAATGATGGAAGCTGCAGAACAAGACGCGAAGCCGACGCAGCAGATTTGTCTCCACCAAGACCAGTATGCACATATACTGCGGCAGGTGTTCCCCTTCCCCATGGAAAGCAGCAACAAAAAGGCCCTAGAGGAAGACGACACCAAGATCACTGGAGCCAGCAGCAGCACAGCTACATTGGGCGAGGATCAGATCAAAGAGATTGTGGACAAAGTGAAACAAGAAATCCTGAGGGAGGTGTTCCTCCAGAGTACCAACAACAACAGGGCGCCCCTACAAGTACAAACACAGGAGCATGAGATGTCACCGCCTGTGGCCAATCAAGAGTCAAACACCACAGTGACTACATCGGATCAAGATCCAACCAAAGAAACGAAAATGATCCAGGACCAGGAGCAGGAGCTGCAGGAAGACAAATTCGGAAAGAAACAAGCAACAGGCGGCTAAGCTTCCAATCTCAGATGCTAATATTGAAGCAATCGCTGCCAAGATGTACAGAATCCGGTGGAAGATTCAAAGGCAGCTAATTAACAAAGGG
The DNA here is from genome assembly GCA_015847255.1 of Hyparrhenia diplandra. Taxonomy (NCBI): domain Eukaryota; kingdom Viridiplantae; phylum Streptophyta; class Magnoliopsida; order Poales; family Poaceae; genus Hyparrhenia; species Hyparrhenia diplandra. The sequence continues at coordinate 51,337 of JADLZK010013016.1, forward strand.
ATTGCAGACAAGATCAATGAAGATCATTTGAAGAATGAGAAAACCATGTGTTAGAGCAGCACCGCGCTCACCGTCGGGATCACGACGTCGTCGGCGTTCCGGTGATCACCACGTTCCGCCGAGACACTAGGGTTTATAGTAGATGAAAAACACGAGTAAGATGGATGTTTGTTGCTGCCAATCTCGCAGCCTTTTCGGTCCTTTATTCATGCTTATATAGACGCATGCATGATCTTGGGAACAGACTCCCGCGATCCCCCGCGTCACGCCGCGCACCGTGTGCGTGCCGTTTCACCGCGACCTGCACCGCGTGCGCAATACGCGTCGTGACGCTTACAATGACCGACACGACCTAGATCACAATCCAGCACGCCACCGATTGTGTCCAAGTCCTAACTAACTGCTCTATGACTTAGGAAATAAAGATTACATATGCATGCTTCTAGTTTAGCTAACAAACTCCCCCTAAACTTGATGCACCTTGACGACGCCCAGCGCTTGACGAAGTTCCTGAAACCTCACCCTTCCCAAGGCCTTGGTAAACATATCAGCGAGCTGCTCTTCAGTCCTGACGTGTTCGATCTCCACCTTGCCTTGCTCGATACATTCACGAATGAAGTGATACCGTGTATCAATGTGTTTGCTTCTATCATGAAGCACCGGATTTTTACTCAGGGCAATAGCTGACATATTGTCCATCAACAACTTCACCGGCATCTCCTTTGTTCCCAACAAGTCACCCAACAGTCGACTAAGCCACACACCTTGGCAAGCTGCTGCAGCCGCTGCCACATATTCAGCTTCACATGAAGAGAGAGCAACTATTTTTCTTCTCGTGAAGCCCAAGTGACCAAACTGCTCCCGAGGAAATAGACAACCTGTGGTACTTTTCCTGTCCTCGGTGTCACCTGCAAAGTCACCGTCCGCTGTACCCAAGCAAGAAGGATTTCAGCGCGAGTGCCATGATCATACTTGCAGCCAAGCTCTCACGGTACCCTTCGGATACCTTAGTATATGCTTCACCACTGCCCAGTGTTGCTTAGTTGGAGCTTCCATGTATCTACTAGCCACACCAACCGAATATGCTAAATATGGCCGAGTGTTGACTAAATACCTCAAGCTCCCAATTATGCTTCTATATCTTTGTAGGATTCACCACTTCTTCTTCTAAACCCCTCGTGAGTTTGAGTCTCACCTCCATTGGAGTGGCACTTGGATTGCAGTTCATCATACCTGCATTTTCCAAGATCTTGATTGCATAAGCACTCGACTCAACGTGACACCTTCACTTCCTTGCTTTACTTCAATCCCCAAATAATAGCTTAGAAGCCCAAGATCACTCATGCTGAATTTTTTTGCATCTCCTTTTTGAACTGCACTATGTCAGCGACATGTGGTCCTGAATCACCAAATCATCAACATAAACACCCACGAGTAAGAAGGATTTCTTGCTGGTCCTCCTATACACAGCATGCTCAATTTTACTCCTCACAAAGCCAAGATTCAGTAACTCCTTATCTAACTTGAAGTTCCAGGCTCTTGGTGCTTGCCTTAGGCCATACAGTGCCTTCTTTAATCTTAACACTTTGTCACCTTTGCCAATCACAAAGCCAGGAGGTTGCTTCACAAACACTGTCTCAGTCAGGTCTCCATTCAGAAAAGCGGATTTAACGTCCATGTGGTGAACCTGCCAACCACCCTGTCTTTGCTAATGCAAGTAAAACCCTTACTGTCTCAATTAAACTCTTTGGTGCAAAGACTTCATCAAAGTCGACTCCCTGCTGCTGTGCATAACCTTTAGCCACTAACCTTGCTTTGTGCTTTATGATCTTCCCTTCAGGGTCCTTCTTTACTTTTAAAACCCATTTCAAGCCTATAGCTTTCTGTCTTGCAGGCAGATCTGACAGCTCCCAGGTTTTATTTTCTTCAATGGCCTTCATCTCAACCATCATGGCATCCCTCCAGCAATTTTCTGTCAAGGCCTCTTCCACCGAACTGGGCTCCTCTGCTGCTACCAAACACAGCCCACTATACTCCATGTCTTGGATGGGCACGGTTGTTTCAAGCAAATTTGGAATAGTCCTGTATCTCCTAGGACCTCCATCTGAATCTTCAGAGGCATTAGTTGGTGGTGTAGCCCACTGGATAGCTCCTTGGGTCGATCCAATGCTGCTCGTCATGGGAGTGTGTAGTGGTGTGTTAGGACTCGCAGGAGCCCCATCACCATCATCTGGAATTGCTGCAGCAGGCGGGGTAAGTGCACCACCATCGAATGAATCAGCGGCGACTGACTGAACCGAACCGCATGCGTTGTCGGACAAGAAATTAATGTCGGTGTAATGAATATTGAATCTTGAAAGAACTGGTGCGGTTTCTCCACCACTAGCGCTGCTGGCTCTCTCCCCCCAATTCCATGGATTCTTCTCATCAAACACCACATCCCGTGACAGCATCAACTTCTCTTTCACTGGATCGAAAACCCTGTAGCCCTTCATGCCCGGTTCATACCCAAAGAATACACCTGGGATGGATCTGTCTGCAAGCTTAGTTACTCCTGGCCCGTTGCGTTTTGCATATGCAACACAGCCAAACGTTCTCATATGACTCACGCTCGGTTTCTTGCCGAACCAAGCCTCATATGGTGTCTTCAGATTCAGACTCTTGGTTGGCGATCTGTTCAGTATATAAACAACCGTCCTCACTGCCTCCCCCCAATACTTGTTTGGTACCTTCATCGACTTCAACAAACAACGAGCCATTTCGACCTTTGTTTGATTTCGCTGGATTCGACGACGACACCGTTTTTGTTGGGGCGTATACGGCGTGGTCTTGTAATGTGCAACACCTCTTTCGCTGCAAAACGTGACCACCACTGCTGAATTGAACTCGCCACCGCGATCTGATCTAAAACCCTTCAACCGACGCCCTGACTGAACTTCAGCTGCCACAATTATTTTCTTCAGACTCTCAAACGCCTCAGCTTTGGACGTTAACAGCTCGAGCCACATGTAGCGACTGAAATCGTCTACAACAAGTAGGAAGTATGCCTTGCCACCTGGCGTGTGCGGCAAAATTGGACCACACAGGTCACTGTGCACTAGCTCAAGACCGTGCGTCGCTCTGAATGTTGACACTTGAGGAAAAGGTGCCCTATGCTGCTTTCCCAAGGCACACCCATCACATACCTGTTCCACTTGTTTGATCACCGGCAAGCCTTCTACCATTGCTCTTGCCCCAAGATCATGTAGCGCCCGAAAATTCAAATGTCCAAACCTGGCATGCCATAGCCAGGCCGCATTCTCCATCTTAGTCAGCAAACAAATTGGAGCAGTGAGGTTTAACTTCAGCACATACAAGCGATTCATCCCTTCTTGCTCTCAGCCAGAAGTACACCACGCTTTACGTATCTTTGGCCAGCTATGCTCAAACACCTCCATCACACCGTGATCCATCTCGACCCGGCATCCTGCCTCTTCCAATTGCCCCAGACTAATAATATTGCATTTGAGAGAGGGTATATAATATACCTTAGTAAGGACCCGATGATCCTTAGTTTTTCCGGCAATAGTCACCGCGCCAATGCCGTGGATCTCCACTCTCGATCCATCGCCGAAACGCACAGCTCCTCTCACCGACTCATCTAAGGTAGTCAGTGCCTCCCGACAGCCCGTCATATGGTTTGTGGCACCAGTGTCAAGTATCCACGCCCCTTCCACGTACCCCGCCGGAAACACGCGATCTTGATTCAAGAACACATGCTGATCATCTGCTTCTGATATGCCAGCCACCGTGCAGACCTGAGCCACTAGAAGTGCTCCTGTTTCGACGTCACCGGCTGCATGATGAGCCTCCTCCTGTCTCTCTTCTTTTTTCTTCGTCTTGCATTCTTTTGCATAATGCCCATATATGTTGCACTTGTTGCACCTGCCTTTCCGTCGTGGAGTTCCCATCGACGTGAGTTGCCTCCCACCGGAGTCACGCGCATTGCCACCGCCACGTGCCCCAGACTGCTCCTTCTTGGCATAGTGCCCGCCACCCTTGCTGCCGGATGCCGATGACGACTCCAGCTGCCCGCGGCCCTTGAACTTAGCTGACCACTCTTCTTCTGTCAGCAACAGCTTCCCTGCCTTCTCGACAACTTGATCTACCGTCGGCTCAAACGATCTTGCAGCGCCGAAGGTGACTGATCAATTCCTCGATGGTGAGTTTCTTCATGTCCGAGAACATCTCAATTGTCACCGCTATTTGACTATAACGTGGTGGAACCACGCGGAGGAATTTTTTCACCACCCGCTCGTCGGTGATACTCTCCTCCCCTAGTCCTTTTAGATCGGTGACTAGCTTCGTTATCCTTATAGCAAAATCATCAATGGCCTCCCCCGGCTTGAACGCGATAGACTCGAATTCAGCTAGGAGCTTCTGGGCGTTCACCTCCTTGACACAATCGGCTCCAAGTCGCATCTTCTTGATTGCCTCCCATGCTTCCTTAACTGTTTTCTTGTTAAGAAGCAACGAGTGCATCTCCTGCGGTACACCGCGTAGCATGGCACCAAGAGCCAGCCGATCACGACGCCTCTCTACCTTGGTTGGATCGGTCTCCGAGATTGCATCCCACAAGTACATCCCTTCAAGATTGCATTGGATGTGCGACGACCACTCTTGATAGTTCGTCCGGGTTAACATCGGCCAGACCAAGTTGCCTGCTGCCTGATTGAAAGCCCGGTCTTGGGATTCCTTCTCTCCTGAGGTTCCTGCGGATCCCGTCATGGCGACGATAGCGTTCCGTCAAACTCCTCCTTCAACTCCGGTGAACAAATCACCCGACGTGCTCCTCTACTTCTCCCCTGCGACGAACACACTTGCGTTCGATCAACCGCGGCTCCGATACCACGTGTTAGAGCAGCACCGCGCTCACCGTCGGGATCACGACGTCGTCGGCGTTCCGGTGATCACCACGTTCCGCCGAGACACTAGGGTTTATAGTAGATGAAAAACACGAGTAAGATGGATGTTTGTTGCTGCCAATCTCGCAGCCTTTTCGGTCCTTTATTCGTGCTTATATAGACGCATACATGATCTTGGGAACAGACTCCCGCGATCCCCCGCGTCACGCCGCGCACCGTGTGCGTGCCGTTTCACCGCGACCTGCACCGCGTGCGCAATACGCGTCGTGACGCTTACAATGACCGACACGACCTAGATCACAATCCAGCACGCCACCGATTGTGTCCAAGTCCTAACTAACTGCTCTATGACTTAGGAAATAAAGATTACATATGCATGCTTCTAGTTTAGCTAACACCATGATTATCCTCAAGATCGATCAGAATTATGAGCTCGGATGGGAGAAAATCAGAAATGCTTTGTGTATGCTGGGCTGCGTCCGTGGTACAGTAATCGTGACCTCCTCAAACGACACTCAATGGGCTAAAGAATACTGCAATCCACCGCAAGAGCCTTTGGACTATTCTGTTGTTGGCCTCTACCACGAGACTCTGCTCCACCTCATCGCAAGCCACCAGATCCCGGCGTCATGAAAATGACAGCTATGATCCCAAGATTTTCCGCGACATCTTGGATAAGTGTAAGCCACATGAGTTCTGCATGAGGGTCTTCGCACACGCTTTGCACGCCAACCCTAGGAGGAACCATGAAGAGCTGCACAAGTTGAAGAGCGCCCTGCAGCAGGTTTCAGCAAAGTCATCCACGGCCAGTGTTGCTAAGAAGATGCTCAAGTTCTCCTGCAATGATCTGCCTAAAGAATACAAGTCTTGCTTGCTGTACCTGGCTATCTTCCCTCCAGGACAGAAAATCAGGCGGTCAACCTTGATAGGACGATGGGTCGTAGAAGGGCTGATAACAACCGAAGATTGGCGCTGGTCTAGTTCAGTGTGTCAAGCCGAGCGATGTTTTGATGTGCTCATGGACCGGTGGCTTATCTATCCTGCTGAAATTGGTGCCGCAGGAAAGGTCAAGAGCTGCATGGTGGGTGATTTAGTTCATGAATTCATTACCAAGCTCGCCAAGAAACAGCGTATAGTGGAGTCGAGCTTGTCGCATCATTTGGCTCGTCACTTTTCTATTTTCAACGACATCCACCTCCGTGCCTCGGACAGGATTGAGACCTTCTTGGGAATGCTCTCTGAATCATCTCAGTTTTCCAAGCTCAGGGTTCTAGATCTAGAAGGCTGCCAATGCTTCAATACCTACCGACGCGTCAAGAAGAGGCAGCACTACCTCAAGGACATCTGTAGCAACATATTTCTGCTGAAGTATCTGAGCCTAAGGGGAACTGATGTTACCCAGTTGCCCAGTGAAATCAACAACCTCCGTGAACTGGAGGTATTGGATATCCGGGATACAAAGGTGCCTGCTAAAGAAACAAGAAATGTCCTGCTCCTAAAGCTGAAGCGTCTGCTAGCTGGTCAAACTAATGCTGAAGCAGTCGGGGCTGAGGACTTCTCCAGTGTTTGCATTCCTGAAAAGATTGAAAAAATGGTAAACATGGAGGTCATGTACAATGTCAGTGCACCAACCAGTCAAGATCTGAAAGATATTAGAAAGCTATGGCAGCTTAGGAAGCTCGGTGTTGTTATTCAGGACAAGGAAAGTCACCTATCAAAATTGCTTCGAACAATCAATGACCTTCATGAGTGCCTCCTGTCTCTGTCAATCACTCTTCCTACAAGCTTTGTCACCCCACCCAGTGATGAGTTCCCAGAAGACATTACACGTCGATTGAGACACTTTCCCAAGCTTCTCGAGAGCCTAAATATCAGTGGAACCACACAAAAGGGGAAGCTGCTTCGATTGTTGGCCAAAAAGTGTAATGAGCTTGTGAAGGTAACTCTAAGTAGCACATTGCTGGACCAGGGAGATCTAAATACCCTCGTCGATTTGGGCAGGTTACAGTTACGAGACATTCAATTCGCCACATCTCAATCTTCAAGAAGGATGACATTCAATTCGTTCCATTTCATTTGCATGCTAACCTTCAAGAAAAAGGATTTATATCTCCAAATAAATTTGTATCTTTCTCTTAGTATAAAATTTTTATATATTTTAATAAATAATTGCCGGCAGTTTGAAAACCTTCTTGTTGATCACTCCAACAACTTGACTGAAATCATGTTCGAGGATGGAACAGCTCCTAATCTCGAGAAGATTGTTTTGTCCTTCACCAATGTAGGATATATTTCTGGAGTCAACGCCCTTCCAAAGTTGGAGGAGGTCGAGTTGAGCAACAACACCAGCAGCGGGTTGCTTTCGGTTGACAATGCTGAACGCATAGCCAAGTTGACTCTTCGTGGCACATTGCTGGAGCAAGGGGATCTAGAAATCCTCGGCAAGAAAACAAGCATGCGCCACCTAGAGCTCCTGGACAATTCTATTGACGAAAGGCAGCATGCCCTTACTTTCGACAAAGATAAGTTCCCAAAGCTCAATATTCTTGTAGTCAGCTGCTCTGACATCACCAACATCAACTTCGACAGCGGTTCTGCTCTTAAGCTCGAGAAGATTGTATGGACCTTCACCAATCTGGTGTCTCTCTCTGGCATCGACAACCTTCCAGGACTGAAGAAGCTTGAGCTCAACGGTAGCTCTATCCCTAGTGAGGTGGAAGAAAGAATTAATAAACTTAAAAGTAGACCTGGCTTTGTTTTCAAACACAATCAACCAGAAAATCAAGACCAAGCTAAAGGAGATGCAGCAGATGCTGATGATGATGACCGGAGATTCCAGTTCAGCTGCTGGAATTAACATGGTGGGTCCCTGACGCTGGTTTGGAAGAGGCTCTATTTTTCATCCAGCACTAACCAGTCCCATATGGCCATGGTGTGGCTTATTAATTTCCTGTGTGCTCGTGTGACTTTCCGTTAGGTATTTTCCATTCTGCAGTTGTGTTGCTCCAGTGTTGGCTGATTAGTATGCTATTATTGTCATACATGCGTGCTTCGTGATTGTTGTTGAGCACGACGGATTTGTGTGTGGTGTTTGCGTGTGTCGGTGCTCACAGACTTGGGAATTCACTACAGGAAACAGGATCTTCGCCCGGCGGGACTGCGTTTCGCCGACCACCTGAAAAGTTGGTGGTCGGCGAAGATTTCTTCGCCGACAGCCGCGTTTGGCAAAGAGGCACGGTCGGCGAAGATAACTTCGCCGACAACCAAGTTCTCGGCAAACAGCGGCAAAGCATCCTCAACGCCGGCAAAGCGGTCGGCGAAGAAACCCGTCGGCATTTTCGACACCGGCGTAAGAAAACCCGTCGGCATTTCCGACACCAACGCCCACCGGTTAAGTCGTCGGCAAACATTTCGCCGACCGCCCACCGTCCGGTGGTCGGGCGAAGTTTTTTAAAAATTATAAAAAGCAATGCCAGCGTCGCCACGTGTCGGGGAAAAAAATACCGGCGTCGGGACTTCGCCGAGCACCCTACAGATGGCGGTCGGCAAAGATGGTCTTTGCCAAGCACTGCTCAATCGGTGCTCGGCAAAGATGCCGAGCACCTTTTTGCTCGGCAAAGATTGCCTTTACCGAGCACCTTTTCCGACCCTCGGCGAAGTTTAAATTTTTTTTGAATTTTCCATCACAACTTTTTCTGTGCCTTAGCTACAGTACATGGAGTTCATTGTTCAAGTTTGAAATTTTTTAAAACTTTTTACTATATTTTATGAGTTTTCATGTTATAATTGAATTTCTTTCAAAAACTAAAATTTGAACTGCAAGTGATTCGAATAATGGATCTAAATGATTCAAAAAATGATAAACATGCTTGTGAGTCTATATTGAGTCCTCATCCATGGTGAGACACCGAAATTCAAATATCTTGTCTTGTGAAAACACGTCGACTCACTTGCGGTCGATTGTTTTAAAATTCTATAAAATTCAAAGCGGAGTTGAAAAATCATAAAACTTGACGAGTTGTCCTTATATCGCATGTGTATGCGCTATGAAAAAAGTTTGAGTCGATTTCGTGGGACGGTTGCATCTCGGATGGCGATTACCAAGACATCTCGGCATGTGATAACGAAACTTAAGTTGAGATGTCCGGGTTTTCGGCGATCCGGTATGCAAACTTGCATGAAACCTTTTCAAATTTTTTCCACAGTTTAAACATGCAATATAACGATGACTCGTCAAATTTCATGAATTTCCAACTTCGTTTTCTTTTTTTAGAATTTTAAAATGATTCGCGCGCACGGGAATCGAAATGTCTCGCGCACAAGATCTTTGGATTTTCTCACGTGTCCATAGATGAGGGCTCAAAATATACTAACAAACAAGAATATCATTTTTCCAATCACATAATTCCATTTTTCTAAGGACCTGCAGTTCAAATTTTAGTTGTCAAAAAATATTCAAGTAAAAGAAGAAAAGTATTAAAAAATAGTAAAATGAGCGGAAAATGTCCCAATTTTTGACATGTACTTGTAAATACTCTATGTAAGCTACAGAAAAAATTTGAAGTGAAAAATCCAAAAAAAAATAATTTCTTTGCCGAGAGCACGAACTTGCCCTCGGCGAAGTCGTCTTCGCCGACCGCCAAGTCTATGGGCGGTCGGCAAAGCCGTGGCCCCGCTACCCCCATTGGTTCGCTTTAAAAAAAAGGCAAAATTTTTGCCGACCGCCGGTGGTCGGCGAAGCCGTTTCCCGCGCGACCCCGCCCAAAAAAGGCAAAAATCTTTGCCGACCGCCGGATCGGGGGGCGGTCGGCAAAGGCCGGATTTCGCCAACCGCCTCCTGGATCTGGCTGTCGGCGAAGAATAAAAAAAAAAAAAGAAAACACAAAACCCTGAACCCTTATCCACTCAGACACTCACGCGCCCACACACACACTCACACACGAACCACACACGAAACACACGCACGCACACACCACGCCGCCGCCGCCGCCGCCCACCGGCCCCGCCCCGTCCGCCGCCGCCGCCGCCCACCGGCGCCGCCCGCCTCCAGCGCCGCCCGCCCGCGCCTCCCGCCCTCGCCTGCCGCCTCCGCCCCCGCCCCGCGCGGCAGCGACGCCCAGCGCCGCCCGGCCCCGACGCCGCCCGGCCCCGGCGCCCTCGCCGCCCGGCCCGGCGCCCTCACCGCCCGGCCCCGGCGCCCTCGCTGCCGGCTGCGCCACCGGCGGTTAGGCCGCCCGGCGCCCTGGGCGCCGGCAGCCCCTTAGGCTGCCGGGCGCCGCCTCGGGCCGGCCGGGGGGGCCGCCGGACCTTGCGAAAGCGAAAGGAGGAAGAGAAGAAGAGGGGAAGAAGAGGAGGAAGAGGGGAAGAGGAAGAGGAGAAGAAGAGGAGGAAGAGGGGAAGAGGAAGAAGGGGAAGAGAAGAGGGGGGAAGAAGAGGAGGAAGAAAGGGGAAGAGAAGAAGAGAGGAGGGTCTGCGCCGTCCTCCCCTCGACCACCCACGCCCGCCACGTGCTCCCTCAACCACCAACCGCACAAAGGTATGGCATGAAGCAATTAGTAGCTAGTGGTAGTAGTTGATATGTGGACATGTGAATATGGATATGGATATGTATATGTATATGTATATGTATATGGATATGGATATGGATATGTTAGTGGATATAGTAGTTGAGAATGTGCATATGGATATGTGGATGTTGGCCATCGTGCCATGTTTTTTTCAGGTATCGAAAAGCCTCCCGTGTAGGGGAGGTTCTGCCAAAATTTCTAATTTATCTCATTTGTGGACTTGTTTCTCTTGTGAACTTGATGTTGGACTTGTGGACATGATGTTGGACTTGTGAAACTCGATGTAGACTTGTGCAACTTGTTTTTTATGATGATATATCGTTGTGTTTCATGTGCGGATGTGTGCAATGCGATATATATATGTTACGTGATTGAATGGATGAGATATATATTATACATGTGTTTGTTTGTCAAGGGAAAAACAAAAAAAAAAATATCATTTTTTCCGGGGCTTCGCCGGCGCGATGCTCGGCGAAGGAGGCTTCGCCGACCGCCCTGCGCAATTGCGGTCGGCAAAGCTGGGGAAAAATGACCGACGCTGACCACATTCGGCTTCGCCGACCGCAATTGCGCGAGGCGGTCGGCGAAAACCTAACTCCTTCGCCCGAGCATTAAGGCGGTAGGCGGTCGGCGGTTTTTTTTTAAAAAAATAAAAATCAGATTTGCCGAGCACCTACATGGGTCGTCGGTGATGATTTTTTAAAAAAAAAAAATAAACCTTTGCCCGACAGCCCCCCGGCGCACGGGGTCGGCAAAAAAAACGTCGTCTTCGCCCCCGCCCAGCGAGGAGGGCGGTCGGCAAAGATGGCGTAACGGACGTCGACTTCGGTGCTCCGTTAGCGGCTACTTTTCTTCGCCGGCCGTCGTTTTTTTGGTGGTCGGCGAAGGCTACGCCGAGAGGTGGTATTTTGGGTGGTCGGCGAATCTCTTATGCCGACCAAAAATTCCAAAAGCGGAGGGCCGACGAAGCAAAGCGGTCGGCGAAGCCTTCGCCCGTTTTTCTGGCCTTCGCCGACCCGCTGTGACCGCTCGGCGAAGCACCAGTTTCCTATAGTGATTGGGATTGGATTCGTGTGGCTTTCATCTAGGGTCTGGACCACCATGCTCCTGCATGCATGGTTTCAGACTTTCAGTTATTATGGAATAAGTGTGATGCTTGTCCACACATTTGACTAGTTATTATACTTTATGGATTTCTTTTATTTATTATTATTATTATACTCATTGTTTACAAAATATACCAGAATTTGAAAAAATACTAAAATATAGCAGATTCATTTTATGATGGAACTATTTCTAGTAAATCGTTCAAGGGAAGGCCTATTTCAAACCTTTGGTCCTAGGGTAATACGAAAGGTTAGTAATCGTTCTATACTTAAAACACGATGTTCGCAACATTTCATTTCTAGCCAATCATCATAATTATATGAGTTTTCACAAAGCATGAGCAAGTAAAAGAAGATACGCAATTCTGAACACTTAAAACCATACGCAATATATTACTCCAAATCTAAAACAGACAAACTAAACTCTACACTTTAATCTTTTTTTCGACAGGCTCTTTTAACACCGTTAAATGGCTGAAATGGATGGAAAGGCCATATATATAATACAAATTCGGTTCTAGTCTTATAGGTAACTTTAAGGAAGCCGTAATTTTTTGGAGACCATACAAGTAATTTTCTTAATTTCTAAACATAGTGAATCCCACACGGAATCACCACGGCTGGCTCAAGAAGGCACAGCACCACCTTTCCTCCATCGATCCGCCGACCCCCTCTCCTCCGGTGGCCTCGCTGGCGTCGGAAATGTGGGGGAAGCCCGGCGCCTCGGCGGAAGGACCTGTATAGCCGTAGGTTTAGGCCTTAGTGCTTCTATATCCCGCCGGCGACTTTTACATCGCCGGTTAGGGTTAGTTCTTCCTCTTCGTTCCTCCAGCGGTGGCGTCTTCGTCTCCGATGTGACAAAATCCAGCGAGGGTGAAGGCTCCCCGACAACAAAAGGCAGGGGAACGTGATGGTGGGCGGGCGCCGCGTCGATTCACCGGTCAGTTTTCCCTTTCCGAGCTCTCCTTTCGTTCTCTAGCGGCTCGAGGGTGGGGATATGGTATGGCAAAGCAAGACTCGCCGGGGCGAAGCTCTCCGAAGGGTGAAAAGAGATGTTGGATGAAGTCAGAGGGAGCGATTCACAGAGGATGTCGACCGGATTCCATGGAGGGGTTACTGCTGACAGAGGGATTGAGAGCATTGAGTTTCGACGGCTGGCGATTATCGGATGCGTGTGGGGGGAGCGGGGAGCACCTCACCCGTACTTCGGCTGACCGAAATTGAGTCAACAAAATTGGATAGACATTGGCCGCCATTGAAGAGTTCGCAAATTGATCAAAGAAAACATAGATTGACTATGATCCCAGGGGCTCTGGAACATAGCTAGAAGTTCTCATCTGATTATCAACCTACTACTGCAGGAGGGATTAAGAGGCCTAAGGAGCTTATGGAACAAGACATCAAACAACATTTATTTTAGTCCGGATCCGAAGAACAACACATGAGAAAATCAGCAGAATCCTATGACAAGCTAGAATTGGCTGGGAATAAGATGAACTCAGTAAGAAGGGGCTGTGCTCTAGAAGACAAGGAGGTGGTGTTGTCTGAGGTTGCTGGCATGAAGGGAGATGTGGGATGAGGGAAGGTAGACGTCGACAGGTTCAAACACTCCTGGAGACTAGCTGGGCCAAGTAAACCTGGTCTGGGATTGTACTGGATCCCAAAAGGGAGGATGTCCATGGATATTTGGTACCCAGCCCGGTTACAAGACTACCGTAGATATGGACATCTGGCCAGGAAAATAAGACCTATCCCGTCGCCGCCACCACTCTCATCTACCTTCATGAAAGCAATCCAGACATAGATGGCACAGAGAGAGCCACAGCGCCCACTTGGGAAGAGGCGTCAAGATGATTGGATGGAGGAAGATGATCTCCGAGGGCTAGAGCATCAGCAAGATCAAGATCTAAGGCTCCAACTCTAGAGGGGTCCAAGGCTGCAGGGTGAGGGATAAAGAGGGGATACAAGGGGAGGCGGCTAGATTGGAAGGATCCAAGAGGAGGAACTTAGGGTAGTGAAAGATTCATAGAGAGAGGCAGAGGGTATCTGCAGAATAGAGCTAAGGGTAGCTGCAACTTCAATCGACAGGGGGATTGGCAACTGGGTGACCAAGGGGGCTGACAACGACTAGATCACAGGCAGGGGCAAGAAGAGTGGAGAAGTGCTAACAGAGCTGGGGGTAATCAGTCTAATCCTTATGCTGATGTTAGATGTTTTGGATGCCTAAATTATGGATATCATCAAGCTGATTGCAAAGAAGAACCAGTTTGCTACAAATGTAGGCTCAAAGAACACATGGCAGTGGATTGCAAGGTCTCATCCAAGAAACTGAAGATGTTTGGGTTTGGTATGCCAGGGTAAGGATTCTATGTGATAAACATCCCAGAATCTACTGTAAAGAGGAATCAAAACATAGGAATCATAATTGTGCTAAGTGGGGAAGCCATAGAAGAGAAAGATGAATAAGGAGTTACAACACTTGGTGAAAGAGAATTAGGATTTCCAAGTTAGAAGGATGGATTTACAGGAGTACATAGTGGTTTTCCCAGATAAGGGCTCTTTAGAAACATTCACTAGGCTCTCTGAATTCAAGATGTCTCTATACAAGTTAAATGGGAATTTGGTGAAATCTGAATTAGATCCAAAAGCCTCCTCTCTACTGCAAACTGTGTGGATCAAGATATACAATGTCCCAAGAATGGTTAGAGAAGTGGATTTGATTAAGGAATTCATAGCTTTGGTTGCTAAACCTTTGGTGGTGGATGAACTCAGCCTAGTTAGACCTAATAAGAGTTCAAGCTAGATGTAGGGATCCAAAGGCCATTAATGGGGAGCTTGAGGCTTTCATTAATGGGGAAGGGATGTTCTTTAGGTTTAAAGTGGAAAAACCAACAAGAGGGTCCAAAGGTGGTCCACCTCCTAATCAGGGCCCAAAGAAACCAGAGGATAAAGACCACTACAAGGGTGGGGACAAGGATAACTATCAAAAAGGTGAGGGGAGTAAAAGAGGCAATAACAAGTTTGATAGGTTTGGAAGACTTGATAATGAATTTGATTCAGTCTATGAGGACACCATGGAGGAAGCTGTGGAGGATGATGGATTAGATAAAAGAGGGACAATTATGAGCCTTACAACTCCAAATGCAGCTGTTCATCGAACACTTGGGATGCTGTATGGGGAACAAATGAATATTACATTGATGGGTAAAGATCTAAGTGCAGAATCATAGACAAAAACATCCACCGGTACCCAAAGAGGATCACAGGCAGAGAGCAATGGTAAAATGAATCCAATAAGTAGTGGTGCTACAATGATGGATCCAGATACCATGAAGAAGACTATGGAGGTTGATGGTAAGGAAAAGGAAGAGTTAATCCCTAATGATAATCAGTTTGTAGTATCTGGCAAGAAAGGAAAATACTTGATGGATAAAAGCAAGTGTCCTGCTCTCAAACTATCTGATGAACTCAATACAGATAGTGAGGAGTGCATGGCGGGACTGACTCAAGAGAATGCAGTGAGCCCACAGAAGGTTGGACTAGTTCTAGGGGAAAGGTAATCACTGAAGCTGGCAAGGAACAAACATATAACTCTGATAATGTGAATAATGTGTCTTGTGAAGAGGATTTGATGAATGATATGTCTATGCAGACTCTAGAGCTGGATGCAACTAATGGAGAACAGGGATGGAAGTCTCCTAAATCAAAGAAAACTAAAAGTAAAAGGAAGGGACGTGTGATGGTGGCTACTAGAACTAGTCAGAGAGTGCCAAAGGATGGCCCCTCAATTGCTACAAAAACCATGAACAGAGCTATTGCCAAGAACAGTCTCATAGGTACCACCAAAACAAACAATCCTTTTACCATCTTAAATGAATCATCAAATTCTATTTTGTAAGAGGTTCTTGTTGATTTGATCTTGGAATGTGAAAATATAGATGAACAACTTGATGCCTTTAGAACTAAGGAAATAGCTAGGGCTGCTATTGCAGAAGCTAATTTTAAATGTTTCATGGAAAAATAAATGTCCAAACACTTCTTTAGGGAGGAGGACCAAATTCAGGAACTAGCTATGACAGCCATAACTAATAAAGAGAGGGGGTGACATTTCAGATCACATGGGGGGAACAATTGAAGGGATCACCAGATCACAATTAGTGATTGTAATAATAATTGTTCCAATGAAGATGCTATTTTGGAATGTTAGGGGTTTGGGGACACCTCATATGAGGAAATTCATTAAAAAACCATATTTTGCAAGACAATTTGGATGTGGTGGCTATACACAAGACTATCAAACAGTCTTTTGACAACAAAGAATTAAGAGAGATGGAGGGCTCGAAGGAG
This sequence comes from Hyparrhenia diplandra, assembly GCA_015847255.1. NCBI lineage: Eukaryota > Viridiplantae > Streptophyta > Magnoliopsida > Poales > Poaceae > Hyparrhenia > Hyparrhenia diplandra. The sequence continues at coordinate 67,261 of JADLZK010013016.1, forward strand.
TTTCATTGGGTGTGGACTCCTTCGAGAGGTCATTCTAGGAGGATGATTGTTGGGATCAATATGGATGTTTTAGAAATAGAAGATTCTAGGGAGGGACTTTAGTTAGGGCCAGAAGCACTAATTTTAGATTTTGGATTTGTAACATCTATGGTCCGACCAATCATGAGTTCTTAGAAGATTTTATCAAGGAGTTATCTGAATTTTGTGATAATGAGTCTTTACCAATCCTATTGGGGGTTGACTTTAACTTGATTAGGAGCAATAATGATAGAAATAGAGGTCATCGAGACCCTAAGCTGATGGATATTTTTAATGATTTTATTGGTAGGTTTTTGATGAGGGGTTTTTTTGTGAGTGGCATGAAGTTCACCTGGTCTAGTAAACAAAAGCAACCTACCCTTATTAAACTGGATAGAATCCTAGCTTCTATAGAGTGGGACCTTCATTACAATAAAAGTTTTGCTTCGACCAAGACTAGGTATGGATCTGACCACTGCCTAATTATTCTTGACCTAGGAGAGTATGGAGCTGCTAGGGCAAACTATTTTTTCTTTCAGGAACAGTGGTTCCAACAAGATAACTTTGTACAATTGGTGAATGATAAATGAAATTTTGATAGAAACAAGGGGGGCCTGGGGTTTATTCTCCAGATAGATGGCATGGTTGCCTTTAATCTCTTAGACAATTCCTTAGGGGCTGGAATTTTAAGTTGATTGGGGACCAGAAGAAGAGCAAACAAGCCTTAGTATGTAGAATTGAGGAATTAGATTGCTTGGCTGGGCAAAGGTTATTGGATACACAAGAGTGGGAAGAAAGGATTAGAGTGGAGAAACAATTAGATGAAATATATTTGTTAGAGAAGATACACTTGAAGCAAAAGGCTGGGAAGAATTGGGTGCTCTAAGGGGATGCTAATACCCATTTTTTCACCATATGCTAACGGGAGGAGGAGGAAGGGAACTATATATTCTCTCGAAGCTAATGGTGAAGAGTTCAATGGACAAAAGAGGGTAACACACCACATTGTTGAATTTTATAAGGAATTGTTTGGCCATAGCACGAGACACAAAGATTAAGCTAGGGGAAAATTTTGGCCACAATCTTTTAGAGTATGTCTGGAAGACCAAGTAGACTTGACCAGACAGTTTGAGATTGAAGAGATCAAAAAGGTCATCATGGAGATGAAAACTAACTCAGCACCAGGTACTAATGGTTTTGGGGCCCTGTTTTTCAAAAGATTTTGGGAGAATATCAAAAAAGATGTTATTCCAATGTTTGAGGTTTTTTGGAAAGAGAGTCTGGATATTATGAGGCTTAATTATGGGGTGATTATGTTAGTCCCAAAACTGAAAAAGCTAGTAACATACTAACATCAAATAATTTAGACCCGTCTGCCTTTTGAATGTGGACTTCAAGTGGTTTACTAAAGTCTTAACAGAGAGGTTAGCCCCAGTAGCTGGTAAGATTATAGGAGTTAACCAAACTGGGTTTGTGAAGGGTAGAAACATTCTTGAAGGGGTGGTGATCTTACATGAAACTTTACATGAACTCAGAAGAACCAAAGGGAGAGGGCTCATTCTAAAGATTGACTTTGAGAAAGCCTATGATAGGGTGAGTTGGACCTTTTTGGAGCAAGTTTTGGTTGGGAGGATTTTTTTCTAGAAAAATGGGTTACTTGGGTCATGCAAACTATCAAGGGGAGAGGGGGGGGGGGCAAGTTTGTGTCAATGTTAATGGGGAGAGAAGCCCTTACTTCAAGACCTTTAGAGGGTTGAGGCGGGGGGATCCCTTGTCTCCCATTCTTTTTGACTTAGTAGCAGATGCTTTGGCAGTCATGATAAATAAGGTTGTTGCCCATGGTCATATAAAAGGGATTTTAAGAACATATCCAATATGCGATGACACGGTGATCATGATTGATGGATCTGTCTCTTCAATATGAAATCTCAAACTAATTCTATATTGTTTTGAGTGGATATCTGGGACTGAAAATCAATTTTCACAAAAGTGAGGTTTATGTTTTTTGGGGTTTCACAATCTGAGAAATATGAAATGGCTAACAAACTAAATTGTGTTTTGGGGGATTTGCCTTTAATGTACTAGGGGATTCCTGTGAGTGACAGACATTTAGATATGCAAAGTTTTTATAATATCACTGAGAAAATGAGGAAAAGACTTGACCCTTAGAAGGGAAAACTCATTGCTTCTGGGGGAAGACAGATTTTAACCAATTCCTGCTTAAGCATTATACCTATGTACTGTATGGGTTTCTATAATCTCCAAGGAGGAGTCCACTCTAAGATGGATGGGATTAGATCTAGATTTCTATGGCAAGGGGCAGAAAAGAATTTTAAATACCACATGGCCAAATTTGAAATGGTCTGTAGACCCAAGGACAGGGGGGTTTAGGTGTGTTAAATACTAGGATTATGAATGATTTTTTGGTCAAATGGATTTGGAAGATTCACTTAGAACCAAATTCTTTATGGTTTAAACTTCTTAAAGCTAAATACATGAGGAGGTGTAATTTCTTTGGCTCTAAGACAATAGGAAGTTCTCAATTTTGGGGAAGTTCTCAATTTTGGCAGGGTCTACATAAAGTTAAACATCTCTTCAAATGGGGGGCTATTTTCAAGGTAGGAGATGGCAAGCTATCTAGATTCTGGCAGGATTGTTGGGTTGGATAGGTTCCTTTGAAAATTTCTTATGAGGATCTATATGTTCTCACTAGGGATCCTAAGTGCCTAGTGGCTGACTGTTGGGATGAAGAGGAATGGTGTGTCGACTTTAGAAGAGCTATGTCTATTAGGGAATATGAGAGATGGTTGGAATTGAAAACTGAACTGTTAAATGTATACTTGACTAATAATAAGGATGTGGTAAGCTAGGAGTTGGATAAATCTAGATGTTATACTACAAAGTCTCTATACAGACTTATTACTGAAAGAGGGATGCCTAGTAGGGTTGCAGGTTACATTTGGAAGTGTAAAATTCATGTAAAGATAAATTTTTTTCCTTTGGAAAGTGTTCAATAATAAACTTCAAGTTTTGCACAATCTCTGATTAAGAGAGGCTGGAAAGGGTCCAGGGGACTGCTGCCTAGGGGATGGCCCAGAGTCTATAGATCACATTTTGTTCAGATGTCATCTAGCTAAATTTGTGTGGAGTATGATTAGGGAGGTCTGGCATTTACAGGAATGTCCAGTATCTTTGATGGACTTGGCATGTAAATGGCTGTATGGCATGGGGCCGACTCCAACTAGACTGATTATGTTTCTTTTTGCTTGCTTTGCGTGTTCGCTGTGGATTAACAGAAACAAAATGGCAATTGAGAAAGTGTTCCCTAGAGCTCCCATTGATGCCATTTATCATGCTATTTCTTTCATGCAGAGGTGGGCAATTCTACTTAAGGAGAAGGACAGGAGACGGGTGATGCAAGTAAGGAAGGACATCATGGAATGGCTCAAGCACTTCAACCCAAACATTCTAATCTCCACAGATGTAATAGAAATTTAGCTGGTTGAAAGTCGTAGTGTCTTGAGAATTTCTCTTTTTGTAGCTGGTATGAGCTATCCTCTAACTGGTCGGAGATTTCTTTTGTAGCTGGTATCCCCAGCGGTTAACGTTTGTAAACCATGCTGGCTTTCTTAAAAGCCGAGTTATAAAACTCATTTTTTAAAAAAAAAAAACATTTCACTCAGCTCTAAAGCACAAGCACCATATATCTTTTAACGGCTGCTCTCGAAGGACTTGGTCAGTTTGTATCCCAATTTAAAACCCACAAGTCGTTAAAGAGAAAATGTGGTTACTAGGCTTAATAAGGATAAAAAATTGGAACGTGGGTCCGTGGTAAATACTAGTACTACTGTATACTTCATTCCTTTTTCTTTGACGCTGGTTTGTTCGACTTTGGAGTAAGCAGAATCAAACAATTGAGAGTACAACATTGCCGTAGAGAATACCACGCTGCTTCCTTTTTAGTTTTTACTATACCGAGGACGACGAGGTCAATTATCAATCGTTCTTAATAAATATAGAAACACACAGTCCTGCATGCTAGTTTTCGGATTCATTTATCTAGCTAAGCTACAACCCTTAAACTAACCACCATGAAAAAAAAAAAAAATCAGATACATTTTCAAACCCTTTGCATTTTTCTGAGGAAATGAACCATTTAACCAAGCATCTTCAGCAACAAATCTGGATAATGAGAAATTTCAGATTTATCAGGTACAGAAATTCGGAATACTGCTGTTACTGACTTCATGCTTCTTGAGTTCCACATGTGACATCTGAACATGTTCTCAACGGCAATAACGCTAGGAAAATATAGAAACTACGAGTACAATGCTTAGCATAGGTTCAAATAGCAAACAAATATTAGGTTTCTAAGACATCAATAGGAAATGAAAAGGTACGAGGTAGATTTAGCTTGAGCAAGCTATTAAGCAATAAAAGGTACCCAGAACTGCATAGCATGGTACCATGCTGGCTACGTGATCGACACAAGACTACAACCTTGATACTAGTGCTGCTTCCTTAACCTTGACTTTATTAACTGATACTAGGTCCATCTTAATGCAGAGGCTTCTATCCGCTGAACTGAAACCCTTCATATACATCAAAGTCATGCCATAAGTTGAGAAGCATCAACAAAAAAGATGACAAACACATAGAAATGAATCACAATATTTAGACAGGAATAGACTTCTGCACATAGGAAAATGATTAAACCACACTACATCTACAAGACATTTGACTCAAGGCTTGACAGAAATTTATTTAGAATAATAGGTCATCACCTTTTAAATGAATATGTTTCAAAATTACTGTAATATATAATCACAAGCACATGGTGTCATATATTTTAACATAACCATAAAAATTAATGGTACTGCTTTTCTCAAGCGTAAGAAAACATTAATACAGTTGACCATCCAGGGACCAAAGGAAATCAAATCAATGTTACATTCACATTTTAAACAGCAATTTTCTATTCTGGTATGACAATTTTCATCTACTATGTAATCAAAAAAGTTATGGTGGTCATCTTTTTACGTATTTAATGCGATACAATGTTCTAAGCTGGTAGTGATGCTAGGACAAGGTACAAAGATGTACCAAATGGTTGTCACGAAGCAAAGGTAAACTGATGATTAACGAGAACTAAAATCAAGCATTTGTATTTTTGATCATAAGCAATAAGCAAGACAAAATTACTATCGTTCAGAACTAATAGTGTTATTGCTCAGTACAGCTAAATTCAGAAACTTGGGTTCATATAATTTGGAAACAAATACTGTAAAAATATGGACAGCGTGAACAACATTGTCCGTTCAGAACTAATAGTGTCATTGCTCAATACAGCTAAATTCAGAAACTTGGGTTCATATAATTTGGAAACAAATACTGTAAAAATATGGACAACGCGAACAATATTGTCCGTTAACTTACATATGTTGAGTTGTTTACTAAGAAACGTCAAAACATTGTGAACTCTCTTGTCATACACTAGACATTTGACTTCTATTGTCTTAAAGTATTGTGATATCGCAGCAGACATCTCCAATGGTTTGCAGCTCAGTTTCATCACCACGTCATTTTTAGGTCCCTGTAGTAAATGCAATGATTTTGCCAAGATCAATCCGCAAACTGTATATATAATAATAATAATTTGTTCTAGTTTCTACAACTAAAATGCAGCACTAGCATTTGAAATCACATACCCATGAATCAAGTTCAAGAGTGAGCTTTTCCAGCACCGGGCAAAGTTTGAGGAGGCAAGCTAGGGCGCTGAAATCAGCAGGCTCGCCCCAGTATTCATCAATGGTCAAATACTTCAACTTGTTGAAACCAGAGCAAAATTTCAAGTCCCTTCTGAAATAAAACTAGACAATGCAAACAAAGAAACATCAGTAAATCTATATGTAAGCATGAACATTATGGCTCTGTATAATGATACCATTGTGGTGTCAGGAGATTTCAGCACCAAGTTCCGAACTTCTGATAAAGCTTGCAAAAGAATGCTTTGCTTGCTGCCATCATCAGAATAAAGGCAAACATGATCATAAGAGTGGATTTCAACAGATGCTGTTAGTAAGGATGGCATCCTCTGAAGTGATGGAGGTCTGCCATCAGCAACTTCAAGCCGTAGTGAAAAAAGATTCGGGGCACAGATAGGCATGTGACAGTCTTCACGATAATAACAATACTCAATGGTTAGATGCTTCAGGGATTGTGACGAGATGAGTGAGGCACCATGTAGGTAACAGCTATGAATCTCAAGGTCTTCCAAAAATGGGCAGTAGGAGAAGTCAAGAAATCTGCGGTTCATGTCTAAATTTTCAAGCTCTAGCTTCTTCAGGTATTGGGAGACGAAGAAAGGATGTTCATCGAGAACAGAAAAGCATTCGGCGTACTTGAGCCTGAGCACCCGGACTTTGCACTGGAGAGCTACACGCATCCAAAGTGTAATGCGACTCGTGTCCACCTCATCATCGTCGCCAAGACGGAACTCGCACGTGTCGAGCGGCTGGCCTCCGCGGATTCACAGGCTCAGCAGATGGTCCACGAACTCCTGAATCTCCCATAAGGACTCTGGTTCGTTCGTTTCGCCGCACACGAAGCGCAGGCCGGTGGTGGATTTCCACGTGTGGAACCAGCGCTTGGCAGTTTGGCGAGCACACATGTCCGCACAGCGTCCATTATGACTCAAGTTTGCAAGGAATGAAGGTACCATTTCGTCGTCCCGAGATTTTAGGGACAAGCTCCGGACTTCTGATAAACCATGCAAGAGAATACTTTGGTTGCTGTAATCATCATCAGATTTGGCACTATCATCATCATCAGATTCGGCAGTCGCAGTCATCGTAGCTGTTGATTTCGACTGATGCTGTTATTAAGGACGGCATCCTCTGAAGCAATGGAGTCCTGCCGTCGCCGACATCAAAGCCACAGTGAAACAAGATTCGGAGCATAGATTGGCATGCGACATTCATCAGGAAAAGAACAACGGTCACTGGTTAGACGCTTTAGGGATTGTGACGAGATGAGTAAGGCATGACTTAGGTAGCAGTCAACAATCTTGAGGTCTTCCAAAATTGGGCAGTAGCAGAAGTCAAGGATGAGTAAGGCATGACGTTAGAGTCGAGTCCTTTAAGCTCTAACTTCTTCAGGTATTGGAGATAAAGATAGGATGGTCATCTCGAGGAGAAATGCGCGGACCATCGACCCAACAAACGAGCCGAAGCACCTGGACTTTGCACTGGAGAGCGATACGGATCCAGAGGATGATGCGACTCATGTTGTCCTCATTAATCACACCGGGATCAAACTGGCACGTGTCGAGCGGCGTGCCGCCGCTGAATCGCAGGCGCAGCAGATGCTCCACGAAATCCTGAAACTCCTCCATGGACCTTGGTTCCTTCATTCGGCGGTGCCACACGAAGCGCAGACCGGTGGTGGATTTCCACATGTGGCGCCAGCGCTTGGCGAGCACACATGTCCGCACGGCGTCCTGCGCCGGTAGGAAGGAGAGCATGTGCTGCAGCACGCCGTCCGGGAGGTTGCTGATGTCGTCGCGGCCGCCGACTGTGGCAGCGGCAAGCGCGTTCTTGCGCGCATTTTTCCGAGGAGGCATCCTGCTCTTGCCTGTCGTCCGATCGAGGATGCCACCAAAGAAACAGTCAAAGAAGACGAGAGCTTAGAAACAACTATAGATGGAAGAAGAAGAAGAGGAGGAGGAGGAGGAGATGGGTTTGCATCTGCATCAATCACCCGAGAGAGAGGCGGTGGCCGCCGCGCAAGACGATGCGTTTCCGCTCGGCTCCGGCTTGTCCCCTTCTCTCTCCCTCGACTGTCCCCTTTTCCTCAGATCCGTGACAACCACCAAGGGCGGGCGGCGGCGGGCTGCCCCAAACGGCCAGAGCAGCGGGGCGGGCGCTGGCGGCGGGCCCCAAGGGGTGCTGAGCAGTTGCGGCAACTCGAGCGTGGGGGCGGCGGCGGGCGGCTTGCTGGGGCAGAGTGTGTGTCACGGTTGACACTGGAGCAGAAGAAGAGGAAGCGAAGGCGTAAAGTACGTCGGGCGCATTCAAGTTGGAACACGGTAGTAATAATAATGTAATACGTTTCATAAGCATGATGACTAGTAGGTCCCAGTGGCCATACTGGCGTGCTCACTAATAAGCGCAATACAGAAACAACCACCGAGAAATCGAAAGAAATCAGACCGTCGCTTGGACTTATCAGCCCGCCTTTATCAGACATGGTACACTGCTTTACTCTCACGGCAAAACAACTTTACTCTCACGGAAAAACAGCTTCAATCGGCTTATGAGCCGCAGAAAACCACCAACCGAACGGTGGTGATTAATGACTTGGATAACAACCTCACTAAGGAGGTCCTAAATTAGCAAGCACACATCAAAGTTTTAGTACTAGGTGAGATCTATTACATTTAATAACTTTTTCATTTAAGATCATTTAGAGTAAAATATAAAAGAATATTGTCAGTTATAAGTGTCGCTAGCGTAGCTGATATGGACACTCAATGGAATGTAAAGCTTGGCATAGATTCGAATCATAAAAGCTCATATTTTCTATTCTTACCACCTATCGCTGCTGGGTCTAGAGAACCGGAAATAATATGTCACTCCACTATCTGCCATGTCTAGAATCCGCAATTATAAGGGGGTGTTTGGTTTTTCTGGACTTTTTTATGTTGGGACTAAAAAAGCCCCTCCTTAGTAAACCAAACAGGAATGTATTTTCTGGGCCTTTTTGCTAAAAGTTCCTAGAAGTACCTTATGGAAGGACTTTTTCTAAAAGTCCTAGAACTAATTAACCAAACAGGGCCTAAGTCATCCACGCTGATTATCACTAGCATAGTATGTACGTATTAGATCTATTTACTTGTATGGCCTTAATAAATATGTCTTCCTTCTATGCCTTTTTTCTTGAACTTACCTGTCCTTCCCTGTATGGCCTTCCGTTGGTTCAGGCACTTAACGATATTAAGGCATTTTACCCCTGGCGAAAAAATAAAGTACATAGTTTAGTTTGTCTATTTTAGATTTGGTGTCATATTGCACAAATATTGGAGTAAATTTGTATGACTGTCACAGTCCGGACGGACTCCGGCGGTATCTTGTGGCGGCTGGGCGGCGTCTTGGCGTAAGTGTTGGAGGTGTTGACGGCGGCGGCGGTGATGGCAGCGGTGTGTGAGCGCGAGAGCTAGGGCTAGAGAGAAAGACCGGAGCTGATGGGTGTTACCCCTTTAATTATTTCTTCATTAATTCCAAATGATTCTGAGATCCCTTATATTTATAGTCAGGGAAAGACTTGCACGCTAAGCAATCTCTATGAGGTTTCCTTATAGATCGGAATACCTCTTTTACAAGCAAATCTAAATTTATTTCCTATTATGACTCAATCTCTTTATTTCCTAATTCTTTTATTTCCAAATTTTATTTGGCCAATTTTGAGATGATGACGGCACGTGCGGCGGCGGCTGGGGCTGGGGCTGTGCCCCGGCCACGCGTGGCCCTCCTTGGGCTGGATCGCCGGCCTCCCCAAGGCCCAATCCTGGGCTATGACACCTCCTCCCCTTTTCTAGGCAGGCGCGTCCTCACATTTGTGTCGTTGCACGGCTGTCGACGTTGACGGGGTAGTAGAAGCAGCATGTCCCGAAGATTGTGTTATCCACTTGCATATGCAGGCGTCGGCATTTTGCAACTCGTTACCATGTCGGAGGGTTGTGGAGGGGTGAATGAGCTGGCTAAAGATGAGATTGCTGACCTTTTCCGGTGCTGGGCTGATGGATGGGAGCTCATTGATTTCTTGGTAGATCGTGATGAGGTGAAGCTGGATGATGACCTCTAGGGTAGTGTTGACATTTCTTAACGCAATCACCAAAGATAGATTTAGAATCCATCCCCAGCAACGACGCTAGAAATGCCTGTTGGCATTCCACAATGATATCACCGGAATTGGTATATTCCGGCAAACGTCGCCCACAGGCGCCGGGTGGTATTCTACAACGTTCTGAGAACAAGTCCGCAAAGCGCCGCGAAAATATCATTGTAGCATTTCACCGGGAGATATTCAGCGTATCGTTATTTATATTTTCCCAAAGGAAGGCATGGTGTAAAAGTATCTAACGAGGGGACATGAACAAGATAATATGACTTTATAATAGACCAAAGTTTATAGCAGGGATATATAAAGAATAGATAATTTGATAACTTGACACACACACTCAAGCCAATCTCAAGGATAAAGATAAAATAAAGAATGAAAGAATATTCCTAAGTGGAGCATATAGGTTCTAATCATAGCTGTGCAAAGAACCGGTTAATAATCATGCAAGATACGTAAATAGGAATCAGAGCTGAGTATGAGATGGACGGGGAGATTCCCCCAGGTGGTCTGCCACCCATTGAGACATTTACGAACTCCTACACGATATGCGAACGTGGGGGATTACAAAGGACGGACAAGGCTGTCACTACCCTGCCGCCTACCACCTCAACCGGAGCATGCCTATCATATCCGAAGGTCTCCGCTCACCCGGTGTAACGATCCCAATTTCCGCGAAGGGAAATCCACAGATTCGAAGTATAAAGTGATAGTCCTGAATGATCATTCCATCACCATATTCAAATAACAGTCGATATCGATTACAATACTTCGTTCAAATGAAAGGAAATAGGTCTAGTACTTTATTACATCGCCACTTGGCGGAATCAAACTTGCACGAAGCAAAACAGAACTGCAATCAGAGTAGCGGAAGCGTCGACATCATCATCAACACTTGAGCATTGGCACGAGACACCTCCTCAGTCCTCCCACTCGTCGGCGTCGAAGTCGTAGTCGGACTCGTCACCTGAAAGCTCTATCAGTACGAATTGTACTGGCCAGGTTCCCCACCCTATGTGCGTTGCTTTGTGGAGTGGAATGCAAGTAGGATATAAATCAAGAGGCCTAATATGGGCTGTAGTTTCCTATGCATGCATCAAGTTTAACAATAATAATATATTCAAGTTTTAATCTCATTCCCCTCTCATATCATAACCCCAAATATTCCACCAAGATCATCTCAAATCTCACAACACACCAACTAGGCGACATGGCAGCTCCAGCTCCTTCTGCCCTGCCTAATCGGCTCTCAGCCCTCTAGGCTCTTAGCCGTATGTCCCCACACACAACTACACCCGAGGTAAGAAGAGAAAGGACACCTCTCACTACTCAGAGAAGGGAAACCTCAGGAAAACCTAGTCAATAGACCGGCACGGGCCAAGGGCAGTCCAGGCAAGAAGGCCGGCGCAAACCCTAGGTAGTCCAGGTCTAGGATAGGTCCATGCCAGAAGGCCGGACTATACATATAGATTTACAACTCTACAGAGCGTGTACACAAGACCACAAGATCACCATCATTAGTGCTCGTGAAAACACCTCGGCGATAACGGAGACCTCCTAGCCAGACGATGCCACCCTGCCACTCAGCCCTGGAAGCCATGGAGTACCACCGGGACGCTGAGACTGCGAGAACGTAGTACCGGGCCCAACTCATGGTCACTAGGCTGTCTCGAGAGGGTGTGGGTCATCTGCGCCCGTACCTCTCTATACACTATCCGCTAACCTCCCAGCAGGTATGGCACCGCCGAACTAAAAGGGGCAATCCGAACCCTGCCCATTCAGGTACTGTGTGGTGTGTACCAATTCCCAAGACTTCGGGTCCTCGAAGATACAAGTCCTTAGGTAGGACCAGGCAAGACATCTTTAATTACTTCTGCCCAGACTTCATCCCACGACAAGATTCGGTCCTGGGCCATCTCCTCGAACTCAGTTTACCCGCCACAGGTAGCGTAAACATGGGAGTGCCCAGAAGCACCCCCTGGCAAGACTCGTCTCCATGACTCGTCGTAATTCCTGCCTGGTCGACACAACCCTCACCACCACACACCCAAGTCACGCACGCAGAATCACACTCAGCAGGTATCAGTTATCCATCCGGCTCATATAATCCGGCTCTTAATATATAAAGTAAGTGTGATGGCATCATGTAGTAGCAAAAGATGATAAGCGCGTGGCTAAAGCTATCAGCGGGTGTGCAGGAGGTGGGTTGCGTCAAGGTAAAAGGCTCACAAGCAATCTATCATGCAACCTAGCATATAGCGATGCAACAACTTAAAGTAAAGCGCTAGCATTCTAGCATGATATGTCTAATAGGAGCTAAGAGATTGGGTGGGACATGGCACCTGAGCGGTCACTCAGCTCTTGGAAGTCCCCCTGGCCCTCTTGGTCCTCCGGGTCCTCCTACGGGTCTGCGTAAACGTAGCGTTTGGTTGCGATAAGTAACCAAAAGAGGATCACAAAGAAGCAAATAAAATCTGGAAGAACCAAGGGCACTCAAACACAAGCCTATGACGTAGAGCTTGATTTTAGAAAAATTTGGACTCTTGTTTCATAATTTTCTGAGCTAGTATGAATTAGTTATGAATTTCCAAAGATTTAATCTATTTCTGAAAATGGAAAAGGCTGGTTTAATCACAGGCTGACATGTGGCGCGTTCTGATTGGCCGAGATGATGTCATGCGGGTCCAGCGGTCGCAGCCGCTTATAGGTGGGGTCCACGGTCTCTTGGTGGCGGTGGGGCGGTCAACGTTGACCGATCAGCGGCCAACGCCGATCGGGCGAACTGGGCTCGGATGGGCCGAGTTAGGGCCGGTCTTGGGCCGGGTTGGGCCGGCCCGGCCCAGACACGTGTCTCTCAGATAAACTGGCCACGTGGCGGTCCTTGGGCTTCTACTGGGCTCAGTCCACAGGCGGTGTACTGGGGGCCGGTCCATGGTGGACTTGACCGAGCGGTCCATGGTCCACTATGCGGTCCACGGTGGACCGAGGTCCACCGGCTTCCCTTTCTCCTTAGGCGCATGGTGCACCGGGTGCACGGGCCCCTTCTCTTCTCTTCTCCCCATCCTGCTTCCTTTGCTCGCGGCGGCGCGGCGGCGACGGTCTCCCCAACTCCGGCGGCGGTGGTGGCTCGGGGCACGGCTCCTAGGGCGGGGGCACTAGGGTTCCTCGGCGGTTCCCCCAACGCGGTGGGTCGGCCTGAGCGCTCCGGCGTGGCCGGCGTCAGCGGCACAGCGGCGGCATCGAGCGGCGAAACGGCCGCGGCGCGTGGCGCGCCAAGGCTAGGCCTTGGTGCTCGACGGGACTCCTGCGGGTCACGGGACCGGCGACGGCGGTAAGGTGGCGAGTGGCTCAAGGCACGGCGAGGCGGCAAAGATAGCTGCGGCCATGCCGGCGGCGGGACGGCGACATAGCGCGTCCGGCATCGTGAGCGGCGCCCAAGGCGTTGGTTTTTCGTTGATTGACGTCGCGAGAGAGCCAAAGGGCTCATCGGCGGTGACCAAGGCCCACAGGCGAAGTCCACAACGCGACTTGCGGCGCGGCGGCGCTCCGGTGACCCGCGGCGGGCTTTTCGGCTAAAGCGGCGCCGTTCCTTCCGCGGCAGCCTTGGCGCGGGCGGGTGCGGCTTGGCAGCGGACCTCGATGGCACGTCCTCGGCGGCGGGCGGCGAAAGAGTCGCCGGGCGGGTGTGGCGGCGTTCAAAGCGAGCACCGCGGCAAGAAAGGTCTCGGCTCCGGCATCTTGGCCCTAAACAAGTGCAAGGGCGTGCTTTTCTCTCTATTTGGCGGGCGGACACGGCGGTGGTGGTGGCGACTTGTCTTGCGGTGGTTTGATCGGGCAGCGGTGAGGCCATGGGTGGCTCGTGGCCATGGCGGCATGCGCCCCGACATCGGCGTTCGAGCCACGAGGGCTCGGCAAAAGCCGGCCTTGGCTTCCTACGGCGTGTCTCGTCGCGGCGGTGCGGTGCTCATCAGCGGTGGCCGGCCCGCCCCTTGAAGTGGGAACACGGCGGTGATTCTCGGCGGCGGCTCACCTTGGGTTGTAGCGGATGGATGGCGAGGCGTGGCGTGGCGGCGACTCGATCGGCGGCTATGGGCTCGTGGTTCTCCCTCTCCGCTCCGTCGTGCGGTCCCGGCCACGGCTCCCGGCGGCTCGCGGTTGGCGGCAACTCCCCGGCGCTCCGGCGGCACCAGCGGCGGCTCCCTCCTCCGCCTTCTTCTCCTCCCCACTTCCCCCTTCCTTCTTCCCCTGGTGCGGTCAGGCGTGGTTGGTGGCCACCAAGGCGGCGTGCGGGTGATGGAAACCCTATGGACCAGGGCTCCCCTCTTTATAGGGTGCCGGTGGCAAGGCCAAGGAAACGGGTAGGAGGGGGCGGCGGCTTGGAGCGGGGGTTTGAACGCTTGGCTGGGGATTCGCGACGACGTGGCCGCTTGCTCGTCCAAGTGTTTGAATCCGGGGTGGCTCTCTCTCGAGGGGGAACACGGGAGCGGCAATGGCGAGGCGGCTTCTTTTTCCCCTTCGTGATGACGCCCGGTGCATGACCCGCCGGGTGCTTTCCCCTACCGGGTGGTGGGTGGGCTGGAATTGCCGTGAGTGGGTGGGGGGACCGGCTTGGCGCGAGTGGTGCTGGGGCGGCGCCCAAGAGGGCGGCGGCGGCGGCGGCGGGGCATCCCCGCCGCGAAATGAAGCAGAGCGAGAGGTGAGGGGAAAAAGATGACGGTGGGGGGCCTCGGTCCCACGTGTCGGCGTCTGCGGTGAGGGGAAATGACGAGGTTGCCCTCGATTATGTGGAGCTTGGGCGCGCGACGTGGCGGCTGGGCTGGCCCATTTCGCGGGCGTCTTGCGCGGGCCGTGGCTCTCTGCCGCTTGAAATTTGGTAGGGCGAGCTAGGCCTCTTTGGGCTCCCGTGCCGTTTGGCCTTTCTTCCTCTTCTCCTTTTTCTTTTTTCCTTTTTTCTTTTTCTATTTCCTTTTTCTATTCCCAAAACTAGTTTCAAGCTAAGCCAACTCTCCTATGTTGATGTACATAAGTTAACATCATGTACACCACCTTAGTGGGCCTACTAGAGGTCACTAGGGTCATGGCTATGTCCTTTCCAAGGGTAGGCAACAAAACAAGAATTAAATAAAATGGGTTGTGGATTTTATTAAACATCACATAAAATCATAACTCCAAATCAAAACATGGTTGTTTAATTATGCATACATGCTTAGAGATAAAGTACACATGGGTGCTACTTGTGCAACTAGGGAGGGTTCCCTGTATGCCACATCATCATTGCATAGCTCTTTTGAAAAAAATTTTGAAAGTTGCAAAATTTGAGTGCCTGAAAAACCGGGTTGTTACACCCGGGCACCATGCCCGCATGTTAAGAAACAACCCATATCCCCTACAGACTCCCACCTATGGATGGACGAGCTAGAATATGGGCAGACCCGAAAGCCACAACGGACCGCCACCTCAGCACAACCCTAACTCTACTCAAATATATTGCATGAATGGTTTAAGCATAAAGTTCTATTTGATGGAACCACAACATAGAGACTATAGTGTAGTTCATATGTCATGATTATGTCAAGAGAACAACATGTCAAGATCATGACACACAAACTATGCACATAATTCATATGTCACAATAATAACATGAAAACTATACTCTAATTCTATAGCACAACTATAAATAGATAAGGGCAAGGCTTTGGAAGATACCATATGTGTATTCATACCGATAATCCTTCCAAGGAGCCAAGCCCTCCTTGGTGGCTTTGCCTAGCTCCACATTGTACTAACCTACAAAGAAGAAGAAGAAAGAAGAAAGAAGAAGAAGAGAGAGGGAGAGAGGCTCTCTTGTGAGGTGTGTGGAAATGAGGAGGAGAGGGGGAGCTATTTATAGGATGAGAGGAGGGGGTAAAATGCTAAAGTGCAGCCAAAACCGCCTCATCCTGGCGTCTGGGTTCTTTGAATCGGTAATCGACCAAGCGCACCGCCCTCCCGGGCATTTAATGCACCGCCACGCCAAAGTTGGGCGGGCCGGCGCCAGCCTTTTTGGCTACAAGACTGAGCAGTGCAAAGCTCGGGCGGGGCCGGGCCTCGGCGGGTGTGCGGTTTTTGGCCCTGAAAAGGGGCCCGGTGTTGGTTGTCGGTCCAGGTATGCGTCGTGTTGGGCTTGTCTTCCTTGGGTTGCTTGATGTGATGAAATACGCTTTCCGGAAGGCGCGTTTTTGTACATTTTCCACTTGTTTGCATATAATTCCCTGCAAAATACTTATTTCTCCAATACAAGTGGAAATAGATTAATAGTAAAGGTATATGTGTGTAATAATGTATAGTTTTACCCCTTTTTAGTAGAATGTTGACGGTAAAAATATGTCGTTAGTGACCGTCAACAAACTCCCCCAAGCTTTCCTTTGCGCGTCCTCGAGCAAAGATAAGTCTTGGCTTGTTGATCGGGAGTTGCTTCTATGCCGATTACATTTCAAATATGCCGGTTTTATAATAAAATTTTCTTCCGCAATTTGAATAAGTCGGCGTTCGGACCACCCGTTATTACCTTGAGATTGATGGGGCTTTTTAGCCTTTTCCAAGTCTTGGGAGGTTACAAGATAGAACAGATTTACAGACCTGCTTATCTTTCATTCCTTGATCAACTATCTTTTCGGAGGTTTTAAATATTTTGCAAAATAAAGATAAGTTCCTCGAATGATACACTTTCGATCACTCCATATGTATATGTTCCTCATCAAAGGCTTTTGACTTTTGCCTTTCTTTTGTCCTACCATCTAATAAGCCTTTTTGTGGATCTTTAGGTAGGGATATAAGAAGTCATACTTGCATATGTAATGTTGCTCGTGTCAAAAACCGAACGACATGGAGAGACTAGTCATACACCTTGATCAAGATTGTGCAAGTGTGTGGAATGGAATAACCCTAAATCTATACTATACTCCTTTTTGTGGATATGATCTCTCTCTAGATTTCGAGATATGGCTATCATCATTTATTTTAAGAGCCTTCATGTGCTCATCTTTTTTTTTTTCAATACCTTGGGACCTTCATGTGCCCCTATTTTTTTTTCTTGGACCTTCATGTGTCCCAATATTTTTTCATATTTTTGCATAGCCATATCTCTTTGTCCACATATTTGAGAGAGATCATTATCTTGTAAAGCATGGAGTATTTCCCTAACATATATTTTTTGTCTACTCCTAGTGTAGGAGCAGAATTTTTGGTGGATGGAGAAAGCATGTTGTGCATAACTCTCGGTGTAAGAGTCAGCATTTTATTTATGGTTGTACGTGAATCTTGATCATGGGTTTATGAAAAGAATCTTAACACAGGTCACAACAATTTGACAAAGCTCAACATGAATACAAGTAGCATATGACTAAGGTTTTTGTATCTGTAGAGAACATGTCATATGGCTCGTAGGAATTATAGATCATTGAGGAACTTTGAAATTTTTGCATTTTGAAAATAAATCTCCGGATGTCAAGTCTCACTTGGAACAAAGTCATAGCAAGGTCTATGGCACTATATCATATCCAAAGCAACAACTTAGACTAGAGCAAGCATATGCAACCCACTAAAATCAAGTTTTTAGGATGAGACATTTGTAACCAACAAACTCAAATCTTGAGGAAAACTAAGTTATAACATAGGCATAAATGAAATATATGACAGAGCAACTATTCATCATTTCAACAGGGGTAGAGCTAAGCATTTCTACAACACATATATATGGAGTGGAATAAATCTCCTCTCTCTCCTCTCTCTCTCTCTCTCTTTTATCATATCTTATCATTCTTATAAGATAAGAAAATAACTGAGTTGAAAGTGAGATACAAGTTACCTTTGTGGGAGTCCTCCCCAAGCTAGCTTCCTCGGCTTACCTTTTATGATTTATTAGGAATGTTGCTAGCCCGTGCACGCTATGGCTTGAATTGTGGTGTGGTGGAGACTCCCCCAAGCTTGTCTTGTGATGACATTGAAAGAACAGGACAACCATTCTTGGAGTTTGAAAGGTTTATTATTTTTATTTTATTTCATTATTATTATTATTATTTTTGGTTCACTAAACAAGTTTTTGATCTCCATCGTCATCTCAAGGACTTACCCTCATGAAGTTGATCAATTCCTCGTAGGGGTTGGTCCAAATGATCGACCAAAATCTATCTTGGCAACTTTGGTTCAAAGATCAAACTAGACACCATGTCTAATTTGAGCAAGGTAGGCTACTCAACCTAAGCATCATGCTTAAACTAACAAGCCTATAGAAGCATGAGCATTACATCTTCAAGCTAAGCACCATGCTTAACTCAAAAGATGTATGACCAAAACTCCTAAACCAAAACTTGACAAGCATAAAGAGTGGAAGCTTGAGAAGATAGCAAGATTCATCCAATAGAGTAAAACTTGAAACGGTGAGCAAGGTAATGGAAGTGATGAGAGTGAAAGATTCACATTACCTTGTTGTGACCCTCCCCCAAGCTAGCTCAAAACCAATAGATTGGAATTGTACTCCATGCTTTTGGCTTTTCCTTTGCATACCGAGTGTGTATGTACCGACCGCATATGAGGGCAAGAGCGTTGAAGCTTAGCGGTAGTAGCTTGATGATCCATCTCGAGGGGCGGGCCACGAGGTCATACAACTAGTGTATATAGACCTTGTGCCATAGTGACAACAAAGGTGCAAGGAGGAGTTTCCTTCCTTTCTCTCTTTTTTAAATATCTCATATATGTTTTTTTTTTTTTTTTTTTTTTTATTACCTTTGCATACCCGAGGTGTACTTGGCCAGGCGACATGTGGATGGAGTTTGAGAATAGGCGCAACGGTTGATTTGTTGCACATGATCCAACTCAGATGATCAGCAAGGCTTAAGCCATACACATTTATGGTGTGTATAGATCATAAGCTTTGATGATAGCAAAGGTCAAGAAGAGAAGGATTTTCCTTCTCCCTTTTCCTTTTTTTTTTTTCTTTTTCTTTTTTTTATCATCTATATTTTTTTTTCAATCTCTTTTTTTTTTTAAAGGGAAGGCTAACATCATTTTTTATTCTGTCTTTTTTTTTTTTTTTTTTATGACCCCCTTAGTGTGCGTGGAACTTTGTACTCTCACCATCCTTCCTCCCTCACTTGGACTTTTGTGAAAAAAAGTGTGCAAGGTCGTGGTCTCCTTTTGAGTGTGTTCCTCGCCCAAGAGTATCAAAGTTCCTAGTCGATGTAGCCCCCCCATGTTTACGAAGCGTCGCATGCCCCTTTGTTCTTCTTAGTCTCCACGAAATGGTTAGCGACAAGAATACCCGAAGGTGCATACTAACTTAAAAACATGTTCTTGCTTTTTATTTATAAGATTTTTTTTAGATAATCCTATTATGAACAATGATCACTACACATGCATATTATCATGAATATGTTCTAATAGATTCCTTTAACCAACATCTTTCCCAAGAACGGTGCCGAGAAATGCTTGTTGACATTTCTTAACGCAATCACCAAAGATAGATTTAGAATCCATCCCCGCCAATGACGCTAGAAATGCCTGTTGGCATTCCACAACGATATCACCGGAATTGGTATATTCCCAAACAACGCCGCCACGGAACGCGGGGTGGTATTCTCGCAACGTTCTGTAACAAGTCCGCAAGCGCACGGAAATCTGTTGTAGCATTTCACCTAGAGATATTCAGGGTATCGTTATTTATATTTTCCCAAAGGAACGCATGGTGTAAAAGTATCTAATAGGGACATGAACAAAATAACATGATTGCATAATAGACTAAAGTTTATAGCAGGGATATATAAAGAATAGATAATTTGATAACTTGACACACACACTCAAGCCAATCTCAAGGATAAAGATAAAATAAAGAATGAAAGAATATTCCTAAGTGGAGCATACAGGTTCTAATTATAGCTGTGCAAAGAACCAGTTAATAATCATGCAAGATATGTAAATAGGAATCGGAGCCGAGTATGAGATGGGACGGGGAGATCCCCCAGGTGGTCTCGCCACCCACCGAGACATTTACGAACTCCTACACGACATGCGAACGTGGAGGATTACAAAGGACGGACAAGGCTGTCACTACCCTGCCGCCTACCACCTCAACCGGAGCATGCCTGTCATATCCAAAGGTCTCCGCTCACCCGGGCACCATGCCCGCATGTTAAGAAACAACCCATATCCCCTGCAGACTCCCACCCTACGGATGGACGAGCTAGAATATGGGCAGACCCGAAAGCCACAACGGACCGCCACCTCTGCACAACCCTAACTCTACTCAAATATATTGCATGAATGGTTTAAGCATAAAGTTCTATTTGACGGAACCACAACATAGAGACTATGGTCTAGTTCATATGTCATGATTATGTCAAGAGAACAACATGTCAAGATCATGACACACAAACTATGCGCATAATTCATATGTCACAATAATAACATGAAAACTATACTCTAATTCTATAGCACAACTATAAATAGATAAGGGCAAGGCTTTGGAAGAAACCATATGTGTATTCATACCGATAATCCTTCTTCCAAGGAGCCAAGCCCTCCTTGGTGGCTTTGCCTAGCTCCACATTGTACTAACCTACTAAGAAGAAGAAGAAAGAAGAGAGAGGGAGAGAGGCTCTCTTGTGAGGTGTGTGGAAATGAGAAGGAGAGGGGGAGCTATTTATAGGATGAGAGGAGAGGGTAAAATGCTAAAGTGCAGCCAAAAACCGCCTCCCAGGCGTCCGGGTTCTTTGAATCGGTGTCGACCAAGCGCACCGCCCTCCCGGGCATTTAATGCACCGCCACGCCAAAGTTGGGCCGGGTCGGGCTTTGGCGCGACGCTGGCCTTGGTGCGCGCGCAAGGCCGGTCTCGGCTAGGCGGGCCTCGCGGGTGTGCGGTGTTGGGCCCGAAAAGTGGCATGGTGTTGGTTCTCGGTCTAGGTACGCGTCGTGTTGGGCTTGCCTTCCATGGGTTGCTTGATGTGATGAAGTACGCTTTCGGGGAAGGCGCCTTTTTTATATATTTTCCACTTGTTTGCATATAATTCCTGCAAAATACTTATTTCTCCAATACAAGTGGAAATAGATTAAGAGTAAAGGTATATGTGTGTAATAATGTATAGTTTTACCCCTTTTTAGTAGAATGTTGATGGTAAAAATATGTCGTTAGTAACCGTCAACTGGTAGCGAAGGAGTCGACGAGGTAGAGGATCGTTGCGTCTGGCATGTTCTCCTTGTCGTCGTTCTTGCCGTAGTCATCGAGGTTGTTAGTGGGTCGGTAATGGCAAGAAGCTATGTGGTAGCTCTTCCATTATCAAGGTGCTTGCCGGGAAGCCTTGCGCCGATGGCGAGGACGTCGGGAGGTGGACGCCAGCCGCCTCGAGCAGCGTCCATGCTGGTGCTCCCGCCTGAAGCACGATGGTACTGGCTGCTCTGTGTAGCCCGTGGTCGGTAGCAAGGCGAGGCCAGGCCAGATGAGAGCCTCCGAGGTAGCGACAGGGTTGACGCGTTAGATTACCTGTGCGTGTTGCACGCTCATTATGTCGTCGTTGGCGGAGCTCGCAAGTCGGAGCTCGGTGAGGACCTCGTAGGGGATGAGTGCGTTGAGGTCGTCGAGGATTGAGGGAGCCGGCTGGATCTGCCCTCGAGGCGTCCCGGCTGTCATAGCCGAGTCATCCATGACGTTGTGTCCGTCGGCTGTCGTCAAGCAGTGTGACGAACGTGGCGAAGGGGCGTTGAGCAGACGAGCGAGTTGGATCGCTTCGTCCATCGTGCGGGGCGCCTCCTGTTGTAGTGCGTGTGGAGTCCGTTGGCGAACTCGAAGGTGCAGATGTAGTCGTACGGGGCGTCGTCCTATCGAGGTGGCGCAAGATCGCCGGTAGTGTCGCCGTTGATGGGCGGCCCAAAGCCACAAGCGAGACACCATGTGAAGGTGTCCCAGTCCTCCGGTGGCACGTCTTGGGTCATGCAGATGAGCCAAAGGCGTGCCGATCCTGTCGGATGAGGAGACACATACCGTACATGGTCGTCCGGAGAGGTGCGTTGCTGGTCGACGAGGAGGTGCATCCATGGGACCCATGGTATTGGGTCGGTGGCGCCATCGTATGGTGGCGTCAGGCGTGCCACGAGCTGTTGATCGGCCGGAGATGGGGCCGGGTCAGGCGCCAACTGAAGTGGCGACAGCCTGATCCATGGGCGAGGTACTACGGGGGTCGTCGATTGTGCCAGGTGCTCCCTTGCTGGCGTGGTCGCAAGGTGGCCAGCTCGAAGTGAGGAGTCGTCTGCCCGGTGTGCGAGGTGTTGCAAACGGATCTGCGGCCTCCTTGGTGATGGTGGTGACGCCCTCGGTGGCGAGGACGTTGTTGGCACTCCTAGTGGCTTCAAGGTTGACACCGTCGTCGAGGGCGACGTCGGGCGACATCGTCGTGATGTTAGTGATGGTTGCTCCATGTGGGTTGGGATGGACTTGCCTGGTGATTGTGGAGCGTGTGATGTTCTGATCTGCCAGGGTGTTGACATCGTTGGTGTTCATGGCGCCAGCGATGTCCAGGACGTCGGGGTTGAGATCGGCGACGTCGGCGTTGACGTCAGGTGACGTCGTTGTGTTGCTCATGATGGTCATGGCGTTGGCGTTCCTGGTGTTCCCGGTGTTAGAGATGACGTTGCTGGTAATGTAGGAACTTATCTGCGCCGTTGTTTGAGAGTCGTGATGTTGGCCTAGTTGGGTAGGCTTTTCGTTGAGCAGCTGGTGGACGTCGGTGGTGGCCTCCTGATCTGATCTGATCTGGGCCGTGACAGCGGGGGCATCCTCCTGGGGGTGGACGTGCCCGTTGCTTGCAACGTCGATGGTTGCGAGTGGACGATGTTGTCGGCGCCCGTGGGGGGCGTCGTCCTTGTCATCGGCGGTGGTGCCCATGGGGGCGTCCTTGTCGGTGGCGCCCATGGCCGTGGCGTCGTGTTGACGTCGGCGAGGAGGTAGTCGAGCTGGCCGGTGGCCTTCATGCGGGCGAGGTGGCCCGTGAGGATGGCGCTGTGCTGTGCCGGGAGGATGGAGCCATGCTTCGCCTTGATGGAGTCCGAGATTGCAGCCTTATTGAGCTGTTCTCGAATCCCAACGCGTGGATTGCCTCGACGATCATCTCGGATAGGATGGGGGTCGCGGCGCCATCGGATCTTGACGGCGGTGGTGAGGGTCGAGGATCGAGTGGTCTCCGAGTACCACGTGTCACGGTCCGGACGGCTCCGGCGGCGGCGGCGGCGGGCGGCGATCGGCGGTGGTGGGGCGGCGGCGCAGGTGGAGGCGGCGGCGCGGCGAGGGCTAGGGCTAGAGAGCTGAAGACCGGAGCTGATGGGTGTTACCCCTTTAATTATTTCTTCATTAATTCTAAATGATTACCGATCCCTTGTATTTATAGTCAGGGGAAGACTTGCACGCTAAGCAATCTCTAGGAGGTTTCCTTATAGATCGGAATACCTCTTTTACAAGCAAATCTAAATTTATTTCCTATTATGACTCAATCTCTTTATTTCCTAATTTTATTTGACGAACTTTGAGATGATGACGGCGCGCGTCGGCGGCGCTCGGGGCTGCCCCCCACCCACGCGTGGCCCTCCTTGGGTTGGATCGCCGGCCTCCCCAAGGCCCAATCCTGGGCTGTGACAATGACCTTGTTTGCACAATATTACTCCAAATATAAAATAGACAAACTAAACTTTGCACTTACTAGGTAAAATGGTCATTTTTCATGTGACCTAACACCGTTAAGGCCATACGGGAAAGGAATTTCTGTCTTTGGGAATCATAGGTAAGTTCGAAAAAAAAGTAGGACAATAGAAGGAAGACATATATTTTTAAGGTCATACAGGGAAATATCTCTATGTATAAGTATAAATGCTCTACCACAAGGAATGTCATTCTTTTCCATCAAATAAATAAAAGATGAACTGATTCTTTTGTCCAGATTACACATAGCCTGACGATCATCCCAGATTACACATAGCCGTTGTCAAAGTTCGGCCGGCCATCGTGCTCGTGCAAGCTCAATTCCATATATATGCATGATGATTCTGTCCATCCATGTTGTATGCTCGTGAAAATACTACGGGCGACGACACGAAATATCAACGATTCGGCCAGGACGTCGTGCAAGCACTCCCTATATACTGAGGGCGAGGTCGATTATCAATCGTTCTTGAAACAGAGAAACACGTAGTACTGCATGCAAGCTTCCTGATTCGTTTATCACAACACTTAAACCAAACACCATAGCCAAAGAAATGCGATACAATTTCAACCCATTACGTTTTTTTTTTTTTTTTTTTTTTTTTGTGAAAGAATGAACAACCATTTAACCAAGAAATTTCAGATTAATCTGGTATAGAAATCCAGAAAACCTTTACTGCTGACTGCATTGTTCTAGACTTTGGCATGTGCAAAAGGCGGTGACATCTGAATATTTTCTCTAGTGCAACAATGCTAGTAAACATTGATAGGCTAGAATATCGAACTTTGAGGAATACAAGTGATCGTTCCTTAACACAGGTTCAACATCGCAAGCAAAAATGTGCTATTAGGTTTCTGATACATCAATAAAGGCAATGAACATATAAAAAAGGTAGAATTAGCTTGAGCAACCTGTTTACAGACAAAATGATATCCTTAATTCTTGTGCTGCTTTAATTGATCAAGCTTAACCTTGACTTAATTAAGTGATAGTAGGTCCATTCTCTTGCATAGCCTTCTATCCGTTGAACTGAAACCCTACACATATATCAAAGGCATGCCATAAGTTTGAGCAGCATCAGAAAATACGCAACACATAGAAATGGTAACAAATATTGTATTAGTACTCCCTCCGTTCTTTTTATATCATGTTAATTTTGTCCTAAGCCGAACATTCCTAACTTTGACCATCAATTTTAAGCAATTTGTACAAATTAACAACAAAAGATTTAGTATGTGTTTTAAGTAATTTTAAGTAATTTTGTCCTAACTATGACAGATATTTTCTTAGTATATAATTTTGTCCTAACTATGACAGATATTTTCTTAGTATATAATTTACATATTGCAAAATTATAAGAATTTCTTAAAATTGATGATCAAAGATGAAAATATTTAACTTAGGACAAAACTAATAAGACATGTAAAAAAGAACGTAGTAAGTATTATATTTTCATAATGCATGGTGTCATATGTTCTAAACTAACCACAGAAAAATTATGGTTGTGCTGCTCTTAAGTGCTAGAAAATTTCTGAACTTGTCTTAACAATTTGTAACAATTTGCAAATCAAAAGAACATGCAGCAATAAAAGTTGGCACAAAAACTAGCCACCCAATGAGTGAAGGAAATCAAATCCATGTTAGGTTCAAAAAAAAAATGTACTATGGTAAAACACTATTCATCTATTATGTGCTCACATAAAAGTTAATGGTCATCTTTTTATGTATCTAGCAGAAACAAAGAAAAGATTTGTTGTTTTTCAGGTGCCTGAAAATTAGCATTTGTTCAGATGTGAGACATGAGATGTATAAATCTGCAAGCAAGACCAAAGGATCACGTTATTGCCTGAATCAAAGATATAGATTTTAGGCGCTTGGGTGTTTAGGAAAAGTGACAAAGAAAAATCAAATGATACAATTGAACTTTTAGTGCAGTACAAACATTCCTAGTTACTGTTGATGATAAGACAACTAGACAAGGAAACGAAATGTAACAAATGGTTGTCACCAAGCAAAAGTAAAATGATTAACAAGCATTTGTGTTTTGTTTATAAGCAATCAGCAATATTACTATGGTTCAGAGCTAATAGTATTACTATTCAGTACAACTAAATAAGGAAAACAAGAACAATAAAGCCAGTTAACTTACATATGTTAAATTTCTTACTAAGAAACGTCAAAACATTGCGAACTCTCTTGTCATACACCTCACAGTTGATTTCAAGTGTCTTAAGGTGTTGTGATATTTCAGTTGATGTCTCCAGTGGTTTGCAGCTAAGTTTAATCTCCACTTTATGATTAGGTCCCAGTAGCAAATGTAATGATTTTGCCAGGATAAGTCCAGATAATAAAACAATAATTTATTAGATATTAAACTTATAAACAGCTATGAATTATTCCAATTAATTACAGACAAAAGATTCATGGTCCAAATGTAAACAACTATCTATATTAAATCTATGCTTTATATATAACTAGGTTATACATGGTCCAATGAGTACGAAATTTTTACTATAGTTCAAGCATAGCCCACCATAAAAATTTCACTACAATTGGACCATAGAAGCTACAACTATGAATTATTCTAATTAATTACGAGACAAAATTGGATTTTCCAATTAATCTAAATCTACATCAAAAACTTTTGTACTAAAACATACCATATTATATGTTCACTTTGTTGATCTATTCATGTGGAGTCCAACAAAATTGAATTTTTATTTTATGATTTTTCTGTGATTTACGATAATTTTTTAAAGATTCAAATGGAAATAAATAAAAAGAGAAAAGGCAAAACCACTTTCACTGTAGCAATACCACACTTACTGTAGCAAAACCGTCTTTCAAAACTGCCTAGGGCGGTAATTTAGATGGTTGGGGTAGGATGTCCGGTTTTATAGTTGGGGGTTATGTGATCCACCCCATGTCTCGATCTGTTCCTTCCGTCAGGTAGCCGTACGTTGTCAAAGCTCGGCCGGCCGTCGTGCTCGTGCAATCTCAATTCCATATATGCATGATTCTGTCCATCCATGTTGTATGCTCGTGAAAATACTAGGGGCGACGACGCGAAATATCAACGATTCGGCAAAGCACAATTCCGATCCATATATACTTCCACGAGAGGCGTCCAAAAAAAAAATCCATATATACTTCCATTCCCTTTGTACTCACTATATACTGAGGGCGAGGTTGGTTATCAATCGTTCTTGAAATAGAAAAAAAAAATCATGCATATATGGAATTGAGATTGGCCATCTAAGTGTCATTTCTGTTGAGTATTAATAAATAGGGAAAGGCAATGCACATTAACAATTGAGTATTAATAAAGTATCATTTTCTTTAGGCCATCTAAGTGTCATTTCTGTTGGGCAACTTAAGTGTCCTTTGTTAGGCAACAATGGGATGCTAAAAGTACAATTTTAGCTCGGTGTCATGTACTACTTTAGTGCAACCTGAAGTTTATGAGTTGTTGAATTGTTCCATACTTATCTAGTCTAGTTTCAGGTTTGGCCATGCCTGTAAATATAGACATTTGCTCCTTTCAAGCTGGACATAGATGAGCTGATAGTTGATTATGCCAAGGTAATTTTATCAAATTTCTCTCTGTGTGTTGTGCGCATGTTAAGTTGTTGACTTTAGATGAATAATAACAGCTGTGCATTCCTGGTTGTAGGAGAACTATATGTCACTTGCTGAATTCAAACAAGTGTGGATGGCCAAGAAATTTTGTTATATCTATGAAGGCAGACTGTAACACATCAAAAAAAAAAAAAAAAAAAAAAAAGAGGAAGAATAATCTAGAAAG
This sequence comes from Hyparrhenia diplandra, assembly GCA_015847255.1. Lineage (NCBI taxonomy): Eukaryota > Viridiplantae > Streptophyta > Magnoliopsida > Poales > Poaceae > Hyparrhenia > Hyparrhenia diplandra. The sequence goes on from JADLZK010013016.1 coordinate 94,699, forward strand.
GGCAAGGCCCAACCAGCCCACCTCTTCCCTAGCCCAAGTTGCTCCCCTCCTCTCTCCCATTCATCTCCAGACCAGCACCTCTCCTTCTCACGTTGCTTCCTCCTCCTCTTGCTCTCCCATGGCTTTCCTCCCCTAAATCTTCCCACTGCAGTGCTGAACCCTTGGGGGAAATGCAGCAAAACAGATCGAGGATGTCAAGAGGAGCAAGAAGAGGTGCATCTTCCATGGAGATTAGTCCTTTCCCCCATCTCTTCCTGCTGCCCTAGGTTTGGGGAAATATCCAAGGTGAGGTGAATCCACTTTAAAAACTGTTAATTGAGGTGCTTAGATGGTTCTTGGTCATGGGGGTTAGTGGATTTGTGGGGGAATCATCATTTGGTTGTTGATCTAGGGTTTGCTGTCCTGTAACTCGAGCAGTGCTGCTGTTCGTGTAGTTTTGATGACTTAAACGATTTTTTCTTCAAGAAGTTGATAATAAGGAAGTTGTAGAGGACATTAAGATCTAGTAGCTTGTCAAATTTTATGATTTTAGCCCTAGTGATTTGAGAGAGATGGATTTTTGAAGCCAGCTGTTATATTATGACAAATTTCTGGACAGGTTTAGATCTACTTCGTTTGAGCCACTTTTTTTGTGCAGAATTGGTCCACACAATGAATACCAATATTGTAGAGATTTTATTCAGCTTTCCAAATTGTATTTTACTGCAATTTTGGTAGAGTATAACTTGAACTATGGCCTATTTATTTTGACTATGCAAGTTTCATGGCAGTTTTAGTCAAGTCTGTTCGTTGGTGATTTTCACATAGTAAATAGTTGATTTGGCCATTCCACCAGTGGAGACTTTTGTAGAGGGATAAAAGTTATTTCAGCCTGCAAAATTTCATAATTTTCAGTTGTATAGTTTAGGGGATGTGAATTTTTATACGCTGCTGCCTAGGCTGTTAGGCAGATTTAGAAGTGATGATTTGAGATGTGTTTTAGGTGACCTTAGAAGCTTGATAAAGTTATAGTTTTGCTACCAAAGTTTTAGTTTATTCTGAAGTTTCCAAATATATATTTATTTGGCACCTGATCTGTTGTATAAAAAATAGATACATAAAAGATGAGAGTTCCTGCCTTTCATCAATGATGGTGACAAGGACTGTAGCTTGTCTAGTCTTTTTATTTTGGATCTTGGGCATATAAGCACTCTATATTTCTATATGTCAATGCTATGTAGGTTTGTTGTGCTGATATACATAGGTGGTTTAGCAGGTGGTGTTGTTGCTACGAGGCATCTATGTCATGTCTTCATGGTCGGTAAAGGCAAGTGAATGTAGCTGTTGTGTTGCTACAATTTTAACATGCTATTTTTACTGCCTCCATTTATAAAATGCAGCACACATACTCATATGTGGTAATATGAAAACATACATGATGCTCATAGTTATGGTATAAGTATGGATATGATGTTACTAGTATAGCTATGTAGTGGGTGTATCCCTTTTTCTTCAACATGGGGGAATAGATAACTGAAATATTCAATGGATGATGGTTTTTGAAATTATGGTTGAGGCTGATAGGATTGTTCACATGTGGCATATACTTATTAATTTAACCTATCATATGATTCTTTACTATCGTTGAAGTTATGGAATACTTAGTGGATTAATAGCTGATGGATTTGTTGGTCTTGGTGTTTGAAAATATCTGTGGCATTTATACTACTTTATGACTACTAGTTCCTACTTGTGAGGAGTGTTAGAATCAATCTGTTACAAGTCTTGGGGCGATGTGAAAGACGTAAGGATTGGTTTTTTAAGTTGCACTAGCTGTGTTTCAATGAAATTTCTTTATGACCCAATGCTTATGCACGGGGCTTAGATTAGTGAAGTGGGGGCCTTTCCCCATATCTAGTTTTGTCGATGGCTGTATGCTCCCCTAATCTATTAAATGGAAGGGGGTCTATAAATATCACGATATTAATAACTAGCCTACCAATGGTTGGCATATACGGGGTCCTATCTTTTTCATCCTGATTGATACTCAGGTTGAAGGAGTTCTATATGTATATCTCTATATTGGATATCATGTCGTATTCTTTATTTTTATTTGGAGGTATGTGATATTTGGTTCTCTTGGAGATGGCATTCATATTGTGGCTCTATTGTTGACTTATGAAGTACAAGAATTACTCACAATGCAACATTTGCATTTGCACTCTTTCCATTGATATGCATTTGAAGAAACCGTAGCCAAATTGGTGCGGTAAGTACCGTACAACAACGCACATTGAAGAGCATTGTGGTTGCAGCTCTCACTCCCTCTTCTTGGGATGTGTGGGTAGAAGTGAAGTCATGCATTGCATTGCACCTTTCGCATTTGCATTTCATTGTATCATTTGCAGATGTACATTGAACTACATTTGAATTTTCTATGGAGCGATTGATGAAAATCTTTATATTGGTGTAGCTTCATACCTTGTTGAGTATGAAGGCAGGAGCTCATGTGCATTTCTATGCATTTCTGTATGGTTTTGAAGGTTGGATGTGATGAAGTATATTGCGATATACTATAAATAATTATGTCTTATGTTGTGCTATGGCTTATCAAACTTTGGATATACTATATGTGGGCTGTATGGATATTTGGATATTGGTTTGATTGAGTTGCAATGAAACTAATATGAGAAGTCATGCTTCTCTGTGGTGACGATACATTGTGGTTTGGCTTATGAGATGGAGATATTATATGTTTTTTTTACATACATTAGTAAGCACTTCAATTGCCTTGTAAATATTATTCCATTTTTTTTTCAGGGGATACAATCTGTAGTTATGCTACCCATAATTAGTTATTATGGGAACCTATATGTCATGTCTTTTGTGGGCTGTTAACTACTGTTCTACATGGATCTTATATTAACTGTTATGGTAGCTCTTCTACAGACTAATGTTGTTTTTGGTCTTGCCATGATTGTCTAATTCTTGGTATATCAAGTAGATTTGGTGGAGCTATTAATACTTGTTGCTTTATCAAATGATTGGTTAATCTAATGTGGTTTAAATAGCTTGTTAAAGTAGTTCGCTTGTTGAGATTATTCAATCTCACCCTTGTTTTCTCCTCCCCAGGTTGTTCTTTGAAGATAGCATGGAGGGAAATGGGTTAGTTGCACATCCAACACCTTCGCATGATCTTATAATGCTAGGATGTTTTCATCTGAGTCTGAGAGATGGTAGAGTACCCTTGCTCTTGTTTGTGAAAGATTGTTATGTGGAGTATCACGCTTTAGATATCATCTATATATTTGTTGCTTCCGCGTTGTACTTGTTTCAAGGTATTTGCTGCCGAAATTTTCTAGTTCGGCATTTTGTGGTGTAGTTGTGTAGCATCCTAGGGTTGCGTGGTACCTGGGGTGTTACACAGACCCAAGACAATCTCGGGTTTATTCATGCAGTCCCTCTTTCTGCATTGTATTGGTAGGTGTTGGTTTCCTGGAAGTGCACATTTCTGAACTGAACCAACACTTACAAATAATTGTTTTTGTGGTCATAGCTGAACTATTTTCCACTTAATTGTGCGTCTAGGTCATTTGACTTCTCAAAGTTCACTACCCCAAAGATTGGCAGGGCTTTACTTCCTTTACTGTCTGTATGAGTGCCAGCCATACAAGCCACATTTCAAGATTTATTTGTCTCTTGGCAAGGCACATATATTCAGAAATTATTGAATTACGTATATTTATGTCAAATGAGCTGAACCGTTCATCCAACCTGTTTTTTTAGTTGCTGCTTTGTGTCATGAAATGGATAGAGGACAGCAACACGATGCTTCTTCGCCTTGAGCGGTCCCTAAGGTATGTCCACCCAATCTGCCATCTGTACTAGCCGTAGCCGGTCAATAATCTAGTGAGCAATTTATAATCATTGGTCAAACAAGTTATAAGCATTCTGGTAGCAATTTAATTTTATTGGTTAGGCAAGTTATTAGTGGTATGGTCATTTTGGTTGTAATTTGTGCGGGTTTGTGCCGATTCTAATTCATGATCTTGAAAATGCCCATTTGCTATCTCACATCCATTGGTTTGGTGCCAGATTGTCACACATAGTATAAAAGTTTACCTATGATTGTTCAACCTCTGTCTATTTACCATCAGTGGCAATGAAAACCAGTTGTGTCGATTTATTAGTACTTTTATGAAATTATTGAATGAAATTACAATGAATATATTGACTGCTATGTTGTTGTAAAAACAAATGAAGAGAGCACAATAAGTAATGAGTAGTTTTCCATCATAGCACGCATTTCACTTCACTGCCGCATTTGAGCTACCAGCCTTCATTTCTTTTAAGCAAATTGATGTAAGATTCTAGGTAGTTCTTTTCTCCCCCCATTGGCTTAATATACTCATTTAACAAAGCAAAAATATAATCATGCTTTTTTATGCATTTACTCTGTCCTTAAATCACACAATCCATCAGCGAACACATGGGTACTCTTCATTACAGGTACGATGCCATCTAAATAGGCCATCCGTACCAATTTAAATCGCCAACTGATCTGATTATCTAAGCAAAAAATGTAGCACGAGCACACCTATGCTGGTGCAGTACACAATTTAATATCATTGGTCAGACAAGTTAATAGTATTCTGGTAGCAATTTAATATCATTGGTCACACAAATTATTAGTATTCAGGCAAGTTATCAGTTGTATGCTCCTGAGCTTTATCAATTCGACAAGATCATTCCTATGTTGTTTTGTGCTGCCTTCTAATTGTTCGAATGGTTAAATCAGCGCCCTACCTTCTTTGTTGATTGGTTACTCAAATTCTTATTCGCAAGTCATAGTAACTAAAGCCTGAGCTAACTCAACCTAGTCCAGCATAAGCAGCATTTTGGCACTGCATAGCTTAGCTCTTTTTTCATCAGGTTTGAGCATCAGCTTGCCATGTTCTCCATAGCTTCTTTTGCAGCTACGTGGTGTGTGTCTGTACTGATTTTATATATCCTTTTTCCTGACCTACTAGCTCTTTTTTGAGTGCTTCGTAATTTTGCAAAAACATCAGCTGTCCAACAACAGTTCAAGACATGTAATGTTTCTCTCTGCAATTTTTAGTTTACCAGCAGATGCTCAGTGGACTGAATTGATGTGCTTATGTGATCAATCCTTGCTCTTAGGTAAGATTTAATCTTTTTTATTCACTAGCTAGCTGCTATAACTCGGCCTGTAGTTTTTTTTTTAGTTGTAGTCATTGTTTTGAATTTCATGATACAATCATGTACCTTTAAGCAATCATGATTTCATGTATTATGCATCTATATATATTGTAATGATATAATGGAAATTTCAAATGGCAAGAGTTAGTGACTATGATTTTCTCTTTCTCAGTGACATGCATCAACATAGGTCATGCCCCCCTATGCTCCAAACACTTGGAGACAGAAATTCTGAAGCACAAGTAGGAACCTGCGAGTTATTAGTTAAGCAATTTATTAGTTAGAGAATTTATTTGTTATTAGTTAAGCAATTTTATTTGTAATCCGGTAAGCAAATTAATACCATTAGTCACATAAGTTATTTGTATCATGGTAGCAATTATGTGTGTCAACATAAAAATGTGCCTATGACCTCTGCGAAATGATAACAAATTTTTTTGAAGAAAGTTGCAAATTTTGAAGCTTGGGCATCCTCAACTCATTTGATTTAAACTTTTTTTTTTCTCAGTTCTTACTATCATTTTTCTAATGTGTTGTTTTGATCAATAGGATTTCATGACAATGTAATTTTTTGCCTGGGGATAAAGAACGAGCTACAGCTGGAGATATTTGTGTAATAGCTTTAACTATACGGAATTGTATATTAGGTTTACCGTTGACACTTTTGTAAAATAGTATGTATTTGAAAGCTGTATGGATTGATACATAATTTTCAATGTGTTTGTGCACGCATTGCCAATGAAATTGGTCTGTTATGGTGTTCATTGCCAGCAACTGAATTTTCCTCAAGGAACAAATCTGTTTGGTTCTTTTTTTTTTATCATTGTGTAATAATTATAGTCTGCGAAGAAGCTAATTAGCTAGGGATGAGTAGTTTTTTTTAGCAAATTCGTATGTAGCTGCTATGTGTTTTTAGATTTTTTTTTTGAGCAAAAGCTATGTGTGGAAAAAAAAAAAAAAAAAAAAAAGAGCGGGGAAGAAGCTTTCAGGGGATGGCAACGTGGTCCTGGCCTCTGGCGGGCCTTTGCCCAGGAAGCGAGTGAACGCACCGAAGAGCTGGAAAGTGCAGTTTTGAAGTTGTTTCTATATTTGGACTGTGCAGCCTATAAGGCTAAAGGTCTGCACGTGCAGGCGTTAGACATGTCCTTTTTTTTTTGTCCATCTATTTTTCTTTTGTCAGTCTTCCTCAAATCCTGAGTAGTCTAAATAGAACTCTTAATAATCAAATAGAAAAGGATAAGAGTTACGTTCTTTATTTTGTACACCATACCGTGACGCAAGAAGAATCCAAGGGAGTAAACGACCAAGACTATGCCAAGCGCTAGGCCTAATTAGTCTCTCCTGATCGATCTGAAATACTCAACTCTAACCATGAAATCAGCTTTTACCATATAATTAAACCGTGTCTCTTCAGTTCGATCCAAATCCAATATAAGCACGTCTCCAACTAGAATAGAAATAGGAACAGAAATTAGATAAATATTAAATTCGATGAAGCCAAATCATTTAAGAACGGTAAAAACAGAAAAACAAAAGTCTCATCGATGTCGTTGCTATGGTAGGGACCTAAACACAGATTCGAAAATAAAAATGATTTAAAAATCAAAAGCAAAACAAAAACAAGAAAATCAACTACACGAGGCTCATGCCGCTGTCGTACCAGCCGCTCAAAGCTCATGCCACTCTCTTACCTACAGCAGCCACTGTCGCTGGAAAATGAAGGGAGAAGAGAAACCAATGAGAAAGGGAAGCACGCGACGAGCAGAATGGGAGGGAAGACGTCAGGGCCCAGGAGAACAATACATGGAAGAGTAACGGAGCATCAAGCACGTTGATGTATCATAGAAAATAGATAGATATCTTCATGTGTCATCATTATTATGGGTTTATTATTTTTAGTAACTATAGGCTATATAACAACGTTTTTAAGCAATCTATTATTATGAAACATATATAGATAGATATGTATTCCCTCCGATATTGTAAAACATAAATAAATATATATTCCCTTTATCTAAAGTTATAAGACGTTTTGTTGTATCTAAATTCATAGCTTTTACTATAAATCTAGTCATCTAGACATAATAGGTGCATAGAAAAAGTTATGAATCTAGAATTTTTTTTTGTAATAAACGTTCAATGTCTTAATTCTTCCATTGCAACGCACGGGCATATTTGCTAGTCAAATATATAAAATATGAATTGATTCTTTTGTGCAGATTACACATAGCCTAACGACCATCCTAGAATTTAGCATCATCTTTTTTTTTTTTTTTTTTCCTTTTTTAAGGTTTGAACTTTGTTTTTGTGAAAGGGTCACTAGTCTAGTGGTTAAAGCACATGAGTAGCATCCGGGCCTCAGTTCGACTCCTCGTGGGAGCAAATTAAACAGTGCGCAAAAAAAAAAAAAAAAAAAAAAAAAAAATGGCTAGAGGTTCCCTTTGCTGATTTCGGTAAAAAAAAAAAAAGTTTGAACTTTTTTTCTTCGAGTGGCGAAAATTTAGCATCTCCTTGGATGCGACGGGAACGTGTTATTGGGTCAAAAGGACAATTTATTTATTTGTCACATTTCCTATATCTCAGATGCCAAACTACAAAACGTGAACATGTAAAATAGAAATTGAATAAGTACTCAAGGTATAAGATGAATAACAACCCTCCAATCTAAATTTAATGGTGCTGCTACGTCGCCTGAAAAAAAAAATTAAAAACCAGGCGCCTGTGCTTTAGCATTTCCCTTTATTTGTAGCAAAAAGAAACAGATGAATGTATCCCCGGTACTAGTCTTCACTGGGCCAATTAAGTAGGGATTACTTGTTAATTAATGCTCATAAATCTGGCCCAATCCAGTTGGAGCACACCTTGTAATTCAGCCCAAAAGCTCAACTCAGAGAGCTCACACAATCTGTTTGCATGCCTCCAGCTCACTCTGGGCACGAAAAACCGAAAACCGAGAACCGAACCGAAAATAACCAAACCGATCGGGTCGGTTCTGTTCGGTTCAGGTTTTCGGGAACCGAAATTTTATCGGTTAGTTTGGTTCCCGGGCTCGGGTAACCGAATTAACCCGTATTACCGAAATTTCCGTAAGACCCAATACATCCCGGCATTTAGCCCAAGCCCAATTTGTAAAGTGTAAACCCTAGCACTTTTCGTCCAGGCACTCAGTCTATCCCCGCTTTCGTCGGTCGCCTTCTCCCAGCGTCGCCCGCGAACGCGTGCCGCGGCGCCCCTGCTCCACCGCTCGAGGCTCGGCGCCCGCGCGCCCGGTGCCGCCATCCGCCCGGCCCACCCGTGGCCATCCCTCGGTCCCTCCCGCCCGGCCTCCGCATCTCCGTGACCGAAGCCTCGATGCGGCGGCCGCCGCCGCCACCGGCCACCCCCAGGCGCGGCGCCCCGGTCGGCCGCCGCGGCCATCCCTCCCCTCAACCTCAAGCTATGCCCGCCCGGCTATCCCCGCTCCCCCCTTCGGCCTCAAAGACCGAAGCACCGGAGCGAGCTGCGCACCGGCGCCCGGCGGCAGACGCGCACCGGCCGGCCGTCGGCCCTCGGCCGCCGTCGCTGAAAAATTCGGTTCCATTCGGATAGAACCGAAACCGAACCGAAATACCCGAAACCGAAATACCTCGGTTCCGAGTTTTCTCAGGAACCGATCGGTGCCGGGATCTCGGGAACCGAAGAACTGAACCGATTGGTTTTGGTACCCGAATGCCCAGAGTGACCTCCAGCTGGACGAGGAACCATTAACTACACTCAGCTGAGAGAGCGCAAGCACCATATCTCTAATAACGGCTACCCTCAAAGGACTTTAAAACCCAGAAGTCGTTATCACAGTACTGCATATCACAACACCTAAACCAAATACCATGGCCAAAGCCCAAAGATATCGATACATTTACAAATACTTTTTTTGTGAAAGAATGAACAACCATTTTGGAGTTCTGGAGTTCTGGACAATCAGAAATTTCAGATTTATCTGGTATGGAAATTCAGAATACCTTTACTGACTACAGTTTGACATGCACAAAATGCGGTGGCATCTGAACATTTTCTCCACTGCAACAATGCTATCAGAAAACTAGAAATTGATAGGCCACAATATCAAACTTCGAGGGATATAAGTGATCATTCATCAGCACAGGTTCAACATAGCAAGACATTTGGTTTCTGATACATTCAAAAATGACATCCTTTAATTCTTGTGCTGCTTTCGTTGATCAAGCTTAACGTTGACATAATTAAGTGATAGTAGGTCCATTCTCATGCATAGCCTTCTATCCGCTGAACTGAAACCCTACACATATATCAAAGGCATGCCATAAGTTGAGGAGCATCAAAAGGATAGAAGGCTATGCATGAGAATGGACCTCAACTTTGAGGAGGCAAGCTAGGGCGCTGAAATCAGCAGGCTTGCACCAGTACTCATCAAGGAGCAAAGACAACTTGTTGAAACCAGAGCAAAATTTCAAGTCCCTTCTAAAAACAAACTAGACAATTGCAAACAAAGAAACATCAATAAAACCTAAATGTAAGCATGACTGCATGAATATTACAACTCAAGTGTATAAGGAATTAAGGATACCATTCCAGTGTCAGGAGATATTAGCACCAAGTTCTGAATTTCCGATAAACCATGCAAGAGAATTCTTTGGTTGCTGTCATCATCGGAGTCAAGGGTAATGACATCATTATAACCATGGATTTTGACAAATGCTGTTAGTAAGGATGGGATCCTCTGAAGCGATGGAGTCCTGCCACCAGTTGTGGTGCGGGCTACGCTTGGTTTTGCCACTCGTGATGATTGAACAACAGATTGATGGAGGTATATTACCAAAGATTGAGTGTGTGGTCAATTTCACAGAGTAATCTTGGGAGTTTATGTTTCTGCACGTAACTATCAGCATCCGTAACTCCCGTAACGTTGCTGACTTTCCATCTTCTGTTCGCTGGCATTCCCGAACCTCCTGCGTAAGGACTTCAACGTCGCCCGCCTCGCGCGTATGAGACGCAGGACAGAGCACCAAACTATCTTCTCTGTTGCGTTCCTCTGAGCTTCGCCGTTTCAATCACGGAGTAATCACGGGAGTTTCTGTTTCTATCCGTAACTCTCGTAACGTTCCTGACCTTCCAGCTTTTATCCGCTCACATTCCCGACCCTCCTGCATAAGAACTCCGACCTGAGGACCGAGCACGGCTCGGTTGGCTAGCTGCGCCGGCGTGCGAGCAGCCCGCCCGAGTTGGATCCCTGATCGACTCACGTGCCTCACCAGTGCCCAGGATTTTACTGGGATTTTCGCTTGGACCGGTTTCAAGCGTCCGCCTCTCACGCGTGATCTCAAGAAGGATGCGGTCTTCAGATCTGAGTGTAGTTGTAGGTTTGTTTGTACATGAGTGGTGTGAGTAGTGTACGTGTGTTGAGTGGGCGTGTGTATGTATGAACAGATGCTACAGCTGTACCCAGATGAGAGGCGTCAAAAAAAAAAACTCTGACCTCGCCCGCCTCGCACATATGAGATAAGGGACAAAGGGCTTGTTTGGGACAGTCCCACCAGCTCCAGATCCACCAAATTCAGATTTAGATCTAAAAAAGTTTACCAAATGGCTCCAGCTCCACTAGTGTATCTGATCCACCAAAAGGGTGGATCTGGCCCCAGATTCGCCAAATTGGTGCAGCGACTCAGGGGGTGCTCCACTAAATCCAAGTTTGGTGGAGTTGAGAAAAATTACCCACCATACCAGCGATTAGTGGAAAAAAAAACGGTTCTTCTTTTCTTTCCTGTCGTCTTCCTCCCTCGCGCACCGCTTTGCTCTTGCCCCAACCGCCCCAAGCGCGCCAGTACCTACTCGCACCGCTACCCACCTTTGCCGGCGACCACGCCCCTCGCGGCCGGTGTTGCCCCCACCGTGGCTGCGCTTCGACTCCACCGCTCCGGCCATGGCTCCTTCCACGGAAAGGACCGCGTGGGTGACCATGGCGGCACCTCTCCTAGTCGCGCCCGTTGCCCGGCGCGCACCTCCACGGAGGCACCTCTCCCCGCCCCCACGCGCCGTCCATGGCCCACTCCCGGCCGCGCTCCTCCACGGCGGCGTCCCTCCCCGACCGCCACACGCCCGGCCATGGCCCTCCCTCGGCCAGCGCGGCTCCGTGGCGGCGCCCCTCCCCGGTCGCGGCTGGGCGGCGTTCCGCCCGAGCTAGTCGCGCGCCTACCCCCGCCCGCTGCCTCACTCTCCAATGTCGCGCCCCCGCGGCGTGCCGCACCCGGCCGTCCCGGGAGACGCGCCCCGATCTGGCATGGACAGCCACGGCGAGGCGTGTGCCTACCCCTTCTCCGGCCCCACGAGCTCGGGCAGCTAGCTCCGCTCTGCCCCGACGCACGATGCTCTACTTTGCTCTGATTCGTAGGAAGAGGAAGATGAGGGGATGAAGTGCTGATGTGTGGGACCCACAAGGAAGTGAAATAGAGATGAAGGTGGAGCTGTCCCAAACACCTGGGACAGCTCCACCAGCTGCACTAGTGGAGCTGCTCCACGGTGGATCTTGGTGAATCCGAGATACAGATTCACTTTTTGGCTTGGTGGAGCTGTCCCAAACAAGCCCAAAATACCAAACTCTCTTCTATGTTGAGTTGCTTCTAAGTTTATTGCCAGTTCCAATCTTTTGCGTCCAGTTCCAATCTTTTGCGTCCACGGAGGATTGGAAAAGGTTGCCTCCAGAACCACGCCTGTGTCTACAACACCTGCTCTGGGTGTGCTAGGTGATTAGTTTTTTGGGAGCATTTACACGTGACTGCTCGCTACCGATCTGATCGATGACGATGTCTCCTGTGTCTAGTAGCAGACTTTTTCCTAGTGGATGTTCACAGGACTGCACTTCATAGATCATCCTAATGCATTCCTTCTGGTTGGAGCATATAAGCCAAGCTCCTAGGCTTTCATTAGTGTCTACAGACCACCTAAATCTCATAGACTGTAACTAGCATACGAACTCATATAGGTGTGTTTCTCAAAAGATGTTTTATAGGACAACATCTTTGCTTCATCATACCACTTGGAACACATCAAGGTATAAACCATCCTGCCTTACAGAAAATGAGAGGAGTGCATCTCAAACAACATGGAACTTGTTAAGGGTCTCTCCTCATAGTCTACCACTAGCTTGTTTCATCACCATCCTACTTCACAGGATCTCTTATCACAAAGGACAGTTTACCACTATGATAGACTTCAAGTGGGTTTCAAACCCATCTCACTTGACAAGGACCCCACCCTCCAGGACGAGGTGCAATGGAGCCTTCTCGGACTAGGTGGCGCTTAGATTGTGGTGCTGTAGGTGGTCCAGATCATCAGTGACAAAGTCCAGGCTCCCAGAGTTGAAAATCCTAGCCCAGGGGGGACGTGAGGTGAGCTTGAGATCTCCCCTAGGGTTGGTGTCAAAATCTAGACTCCATAATGGATACTTTCGCTTGGGAGATGCCACCAAATTTGCAAGCAAAGGGAGCCACCGAAGCTTGATAAATATGAAAACAAGCAACATGCCTACTACTACTCAAAAGATTAACCGTGGCCATTTTTTTCGATTAACCGTGATGGTTTTTGCAATCGCCACGGAGATAACTGCCACGGTTAATCCATTAACCGTGGCGGTTATAAAAACCGCCACAGTTAATAGAAAAAAAAAAAGAGAAAAGAAAAATCCCAGATCTGGGCCTCGCCGCAGACGCTCCTGCACGCCACCACTGCCACCCCTGCACGCCGCCACCGCCGCCGCCGCCATGAGCGGATTCTAACACCACGCACGCTGAACCGGCCACCACGGGCGGATCCGCCACCATGCCCTTGATCTGCGCCGGAGGGGAAGGTGGGGCTGCTCGCCAGGATCCACCACCTTCGGGGTCGGGGTGCGTAGATCAGGGAGGAAGGAGGGCCGCCGCCGCCGGGATCCACCGCCGTTGGGGTCGAGGCGTGCGGATATCCGGAGGAAGGAGGGCCGCCGCCAGGTTCTACCGCCGTTGGGGTCGGGCGTGCGGATATCCGAAGGAAAGGAGGGCCACCGCCGCTAGGTTCTACCGCCCGTTGGGGGTCGGTGCGCGCGGATCCGGAGGAAGGAGGGCCGCCGCCACGGGGTTCCACCACCGTCGGGTCGGAGCGCGCAGATCCGGAGGAAGCAAAGCAGTCCGCCGCCGCCGCCGGGTGCCACCACCGTGGAGGGAAACCAGCCCGCACCCGATCAAGCGCCAACAGGAAGGGAAGGAGAGAGAGCTCCCGGGATGGGGAGGCCCGCACCTGATCTCGCCGCCAGGAGGGGGGAAGGAGAGGAAGCCATCTGGGAGGGGAAGAGGAGGGGCGTCGCGCGAGTGGAGGAGAGGCGTCGCGCTGTTCAGAGAGAGAGGTGGGGGAGTGGGAGTGAGGCGGATGAAACCCTAAGTGACACACTATATATAGTCAAGACATTATATTGGGTCGAGATGGATCCAGATGGACATTATATATAGTCAATTTGTTGAAACCAGAGCAAAATTTTAGGTCCCTTCTGAAAAGATACTAGACAATGCAAACAAATAAACATAAGTAAATCTAAATGTAGGCTGCAGCCTTGAACATTATGACTCAGTGTGTAAGAATACCATGTCGGTGTAAGGAGATATTAGCACCAAGTTCTGAACTTCCGATAAACCTTGCAAGAAAATACTTTGGGTGCTGTCATCAGAGTTAAGGTCACTGATATCATAACCACTGATTTTGACAACTGCTGTTTGTAGGGATGGCATCCTCTGAAGCGATGGAGTCATGCCGCCATCGACGTCAAGCCATAGTGAAACAAGATTCAGGGCGCAGATTAGATTATGCCGTGACACATGATTAAAACAACCACGTTTGATGGTTAGACGCTTGAGGGAGTGTGACGAGATTAGATCATCTAGGTAGCACAAATCAATCTTAAGGTCTTCCAAATTGGGACAGCATGAGAAGTCAAGCAGACTGTTGGGAAACTCGTCAAGTCCTTTAAGCTCAAGATTCTTCAGGTATTGGGAGATGAAGAAAGGATGATGGCTATCAAGAGAAGGAATGAGTCCCAAATCGCCGACACCGATGAGCTGCAGCACCTGGACTTTGCACTGGAGAGCTATACGGATCCAAAACAGGATGTGGTTCGCGCAGAACTCGTTATCCTCGCCTTCGTCGAGACGGACACGGAACTCGCACATGTCGAGCGGCGTGTCTTCGCGGATTCGCAGGCGTAGCCATTGGTCCACAAACTCAATCTCTTCCTTGGTTCCGCGGCCGCACACGAAGCGCAGGCTGGTGGTGGACTTCCACATGTAGCGCCAGCGCTTGGCGAGCACACATGTCCGCACGACGTCCTGCGCCGGCAGGAAGGACAGTATGTGCTGCAGCACGCCGTCCGGGAGGTTGCTGATGTCGTCACGGCCTTCGACCGGAGCTGCCGAGGCGGCGGCAGAAGCAATTTTGGGCGATTTCCGCGGAAGCATCCCGCCGGTCGTTCGATCGGTTAGCTACATTGAGACAGCTATCAGATCGGTCCACGGAGGAAGACGAGGAGATGGATACGCATCTGCATTACTCACCTGAGAAGGAGAGGCGGCAGCGGGGGCGGTGGCCGCGCAAGATGATTCGCTTCCGCTCGGTTCTGCCCTTCTATCTCCCGTCCCCCCTCCGTCCACTTCTCCTCACATACGTGACAACCTCCATGGTTGCAGGCAGGGGGCGGCAAATTTTTTGACTTGCGCGGCCCCTAATCTGCGAGAAGCAGAGAGCGTGGCAACCCCATGGTTGCAGGAGCGGGGCGCGGCGGCTTGCAGAGCTTAGAGGGGCGGGCGGGCGAGCGGGAGGGCTCAGGCGTAGGGCGGCTCGCGGTTTCCTGGAGCAGAGGGAGGCGGATCGGGCTCGGGCATGGGGCAATGGCGGCGGCGGCGAGAAAGCTTCCACGGAAGGCTCACGCCTCAGTCCTTTTTTTACAGGAATTTCGAGTTTTTATTTCCACCGTGTCCGTAACTCCATATCTACTCCTAACGTCCTAAATAAAATAATATAAATCCAAATTTTCGTTGAGTCAAAAAATAATACTTATTATTAAACTCAGTTTATAAAAAAATAAATAATATTTGAAGTATAGTAATTAATCCCTCCGACTCTCTCTCATCTCTCGCTGCCGCCCCGGGTTCTCTTCCCTCAAGTCGTATCACTAGCAAAAACCTGGGTTCTCTTCCTCAAGTCGTATCACTAGAAAAATGATTTTTTTTGCGGGCACATTATTTGCTTGTCACGGTTAATGCCCCACATTAATCTGTGATAGGCGTTTTTTTTTTACGTGGCAAGCACCCGCCACGTAAAATAACTTGGCCTAATCGGTATGGGCTAAGCCCAATAACCTCCTTGAGTATAAAACCGAGGCGCATTAGGGTTTCTTACTCCCTCCTCGGCCGGTCGATCCAACTCGTGCGCTCGCTCGAGTCTCTCTCGCGGTCGCTCCACTCTCCGAAGTGCTCGACTCTCACACTCTGCCGGTCGCCGCTCCTCCCGTCTCCTCCAGCGGCGCCGGGCGTCGCCGCTCCTACCGCCTCTCCCTCCATCTCCCTTCCTCGCGGCGGCGCGGCGGATCTCGGCCGGCGGCCAGCCCCCGGATTCCGGCGGCGGGCTCGCGGATCCCGGTGGCGAAGGCTTGCGGCGGATCCGGTGGCGGAGGCTTCATCTCGCGGATCCGGCGGAGTGCTTCATCTCGCGGATCCGGCGTAGCTTCCTCGGCGAATCGGCTCGGCGGCGTCCTCGCGGATCCGGCGGCAGCTTCATCGCGGATCCGGCGGCGGATCCGGCGAAGGCTTCCGGCGAGATCCGGCGGCATGGGGCGAATGGCGGCGGCGGCGACTGGCGGATCTCGCGGCGTCTTATCGGGCTCGGGAGACTCTGGGCCTCCGGCCTGTTTGGGCTTTTTTTAATATCAAGCGATTTACCGTGACGGGCGTTCACGCCCGCCATGGAAGTTTTTCTTATTAACCGTGACCTTTAAGGCTGGCGGGCTCTCTTGCCCGCCACGCAAAAAAATTTTGCCCGTCACCTAAAAAGATTTTGATTACTAGTGTATCTCTCTCTCTCTCTCGTCGCATCTATGTGCCGAGTGCAAAGCCCATGCAAGTGCCCGTTGTCGCCCACGGCTCATCCTCTCCCACCGGCGACCTCCGCCCCGGACGCTCCACCTCCATCGACGCCGCCGACGAGCTACGGCCGCCTAGGGGTGCGCCTACTCCCATAGGCAAGGCGTTGACTCTTCGACTTCGCGATAAGTCGCAGCTAAGCGAAACCCTAGAAATGCTACATGTATTTTTGTTTGCCTACGGAAAATGCTTTGATGGATTCTTATAATGAGGTCACATCATGCATATAGACTTCTCTTTGCCAAGTCGCTTATGATGAATTAATAAAAAAGCCTTATAATTAGAGTGGAGGCATGGAGGGACACACATGTGAAGTTAAAGCCAATACGATACATCCCTCTCGCTGCGGCAAGTCACCTAGAAGTGTCAGCGTTATCGTTGTTCGGGTCCAGTGGTTGGCTGTCACAGAGACACGTTGGTTATGTTTAGCCAAAAACTTTTATTATCTTGTTTAGCTGGTTTTGAGTATGGTGGAGATTGTATCAAAGTGGAACTATTTTGGGTTTAAACAATGTAATAAGTGGTCCGATTCTATCCATGGATAGATGAAGCCGGATTTTATAATCCTTTATCTAAAAAAAACGATACATCCTCTCTCATGTTTCCACTAATAAGAACAATAAGTTCTTATGAAAGCAAAAACAATAAAAAAAAAGCAAATATGTATCACGTATGGAGAGCATATAGCAAGCGGATGTGCAGGTAAAAAAAAATCAAAGCAACTTATAAGTTGGAACGGAGAGAATGTCTATGATATGTGGTCTCACGGAAATGATGTTCTAACATTTTCCATCGTAGAATAACAGTCCTCTTTTTTCCCAAACTATCCCACCGTCAATTCAAGAAGTGATAAACATGTTGATTTTTAGTTTGTGCCTCCCATCTACTTTGCTGCCACTGGGACTTTATGATCACCCTTGTTTCCCGTTGTGGTTCCTGTCAATAGCCAACCATATAGATATTATCCACAACATAAAAGATTAAACAACAAATCAAAGCAATTATTAGATCATGGCCTCATTACCTAGAGTCATAGTCCATTTGCGTCATCTATGCTATTAGTTCAAAAGAAAGATGAAACCTGATTATCCTATGCAATTATTCCAAACTCAACAATCTCACTATTCAAAAATAGATTTCCTATGTTTGTCATCCCGTATTGTGGGTGTCATCGTTGCTGAGAACTGAGAGATGAGTTCACTCATGCCGCTAGTAAGAGTGGTAAGGTTCATTATCAGAATGTAGATTTTGCATATATGATATAATATAGTCACCAAATTGGTGAACTATCTAAAACTATTCATTAAGTAATTAAGCATATTGTTGCTTAAGTTCAATTCAAAATGAGTCTTGAAGTGATCTATGCAAAATATAATCAAGATAGAGAAGTGGTCTGTCTATCATTATGTATTAGCAAGTCAAGAGAGTCACATAAATTGCATAGGCCTTTTATTAGAGAAAGCATAATTGGCAAATATTCACATTAATTCCTTGTCTTTAAATTAAATAAGAAAAATTAATATTTTATAAAATTCTGCTTGAATGAAATACATTTGGCCATAGCAGCACTTAGTTGATTAATTAAGGATAGTTTGGAGTGTTAGGTGCAGTAAAATAATAATTAAAAAATAACATAGTTAAAGTTTTGCAAGTTACTACGAATTGACATTTGCCATGTGGCAAACATATCGATCATGTTGGATTCCCATAAAACATAGGATCTATCATTATTACTTGCATACAAGTTAGACTCAAATTTGTGCAATATTGCTAACTATGATAAAAAATTATGGTAACCTACATGGTATAGATGGCCAACGGGCTGGCAAGGCCCGATGGGTGTCATGTCGAATAGGCACACCATGCCCTGCGGACCGTGCCTCCATAGGCATCGGCCAGGCACGACCTACTAGGCCAATTTCCGTCTTGGGCCAGGCTGGCCCGAGAGGCAGGCCTCTCTCCGTAGGCCGTCGAGGCCCTAGGCCTACAGAGAGGGAAGGCAGATTAGCTAAATTGTGTATATTTCAATTAGGAAAAAGTCCACATTTCCTCCCCCAACTATCACGAAGTTCACTTTTCCTCCCTCAACTCAAAAGGACAAATCACCTCCCTCAACTTTTTCAAACCATCCATTTTACCTCCCTCGGGCGGTTTTAAAGGTGGTTTTTGCAACAAGAATCAGCGGGTTTTGCTACAACATCCGTGGTTTTGCTACAGATACAGGTGCCTTTGTCTTTTTTTTTTTTTAAATTCGGTTGAATCTTTGAAAAATCATAGTAAATCATAAAAAAATCATAAAATGAAAAATCCAGTTTTGTTAGACTCCACATGAGTAGATCTACATAGTAAATATATAATATAATATGTTTTAGTATAAAGTTTTTGCTACGAAGGTTTTGTCTTTTTTTTTTTTTTATTTATTTGGCTAAATATTTGAAAAATCATAGTAAATCACAGAAAAATCATAAAATAGAAAATCTAATTTTGTTAGACTCCACATGAGTAGATCTAAATAGTGAATATATAATATGATATGCTTTTAGTACAAAGTTCTACACAGTGAATATATAATTAATTGAAATAATTCGTAGCTGCAACTTCTATAATTATTTTGTTGAACTAAAGTATACCATATTATATATTCATTGTGTAGATCTACTCATGTGGAGTCTAACAAAATTGGATTTTTTATTTTATGATTTTTCTATGATTTACTATGATTTTTCAAAGATTCAACCGGAATTTTTTAAAAAAAAAGAAAAGACAAAGGCACCTGGACTGTAGCAAAACCACATACACTGTAGCAAACCCGCGGTTACCACTTTTCTTATTTGGCGCACGCGCGCTACTTGAGCAAACGGCGCACGCTGCTTTACGCCTCCTCTAGTCTTCTCAGATCAAGAGCCCACGCGCATCTTTTTTTGTTTGGGCCGTCCTGTACGGTTTGTTTTTTTATTAATTTTTTTAAACCAGTGAAACGCCCGTGACCGCCTCCCACCCGGGTGCCCGTTCCCTTTCCCATTTCTCCCTCCTCCTTTCTCCATTTCACTGTCCTCGACGCGACGAAAGCCCTCGCCCCCATCGCCGGACGCCGGAGTTTCGATTTGGTCCACGGCAGACTATCCCTTCCGGGCGGCGCGCCCCCTCTCCCTTCGTCTTCCTGTAGGCGGATGCCTCGTCGACCCTGTGCGCTCTCTTGACGTAGAGGTGAGTGTTCGCCGTTTTTCCATTAGGTTTTCGATTTTTGGGGGCGGATTCGTCGCCGGGAAAGGAGATTAATAGCAGATGGGGTTTCGATTTGGGCAGATTCGTCACCGGGGAGGGATTCATAGCCGATGTGGTCTCAATTTGGGCGGATTTGGGGAGGCGGAGTTGGATTTGAACGGGATGAGTAGAGGGTCCAGTGAATCGAGCGGTTCAATCCAGGGGCCGCTGCAGCAAGGAGGCCGACGTTGACATCTCCTACAGAGGTGGATCCAGCAGCCTCATCCACCCCGGTGCCCCATCCATGGCGCCCCGACCAGTGGCCTGCCTCAACCTGGATCCGCCCTGCCTACTGGTGAAGTGGTGATCGTTATGCCCTCTGCAGCTTGTTGCCTTGAATCCCTAACCCGAACTAGATCCGCCACTCCCCTTTCTTCATGTGTGGATCTGATGACCTCTCTTTTTTTTTTTTCTTCTGAATTTGTGGTATTTGAGGTATTTGTGGCGGTGTGAATGGCAGCCCCTCCAACCACGACCTGCTGTGCTTCTCATCCAGCCATGAGCAGCTCTGCTTCTCAGTCCAAGCATAGCTGGCCAACGAACCCCAACTATGCTTGGTACACAGAGGAACACAGGTGAACTCCACTCAAATATTTGTGGGACAGTTGCTGCTTGTCTTTGCTTTTACGGTTTTTAACCATTTGGGTTATGAATGCACATGGGTAGGTTGCAGTATCCAAATGTTGTATGCTAATGGATTGCCCTTAACAGGAATCACAGTAAGTAAGTCTAAGCGTGTATTAAATACACAGGTGTTTATGCACAAGTGGTTAATATAAGGTCTGGAGTATGCCATATTTTCTTACTGGTATAATTTTTTTTTTTGTCAAAAGCAGAAAAATGTTTGTGCAGAATTATTTATAGTTGTACACAACTTTCTTCTGGTACTGCTGTCTTAGTACGCAAACTCTGTTAGGTTCCAACTTTCAAGCCATAGAACATGATATTTTTTGGCATCAGATGAAAAGTGTGCAGATAGTTGTAACTCGTAACATGTCTTATTCTGGTTTTTCTTTGTCTGAAGTTATAGAAGCACACTGAAAAGTGCGAGACAATTGTAACATTTTCCTAGCTGCACATCATTGTCTAGCATGTTTTCTGGACAACTAAATATATCCTGATTTGTCTTATTTACCTGAAATCTAGCAGATGTTTGAAAGCATTTCTAACAGATGAAGGTTTGCAAGGGAGAAAAATCATCCCATGATACAGGTATGCAATTATGAATTCTCCTCAATTATAATTGACAACATGACATAGTTGATAGCTTCATATCACTATAATCTTAGTTAAAAGAGCTTGCTGTTTGATAGCTTACAATGGTCTTTAAATTATTTCACAAACATTTCAATGTTGTAGGAGATTAGTGCTTGCTCTCAGTATGTGGGAGTAGATCAACACACTCAGCTAAGAGTGTGAAGCTACTCGCAGCAACGGATTAGTACTTGCTCTCCTATTACATTATTACTTGCATTTACCACTAATTACTACCATTAGTACTTACTATTACCACCCACCAGCATTGATGTAATACTACCTAGATAGCTAGCTCCATGTCCATGATATATGAGATACTACTGCTACAACAGCCACTAGTTCATTCATGTACACTCTGATAGCACTAGGTATGATGCTTACCAACCACAAGAAGATACTACTACCACATGTAACTCCGGACTGCTTGCTGAATGCAAACATCCATTACAAGCCAAAACACCCCGGACTGCTTGCTGAATGCAAACAGCCATGGCACCCTTGCAAGGGTCTTTAAATTATTTCAAAAACACCTCAATGCTGTAAGTAAGCTGTTAACCAGTCAAGTAGGAGATTTTTGTTAAACAGGCAAGCTGTGCTGTCGCTACTGTTTTTTTTTTTTTTTTCTGACACATGACAAGCTGTAAGTAAGTTGTTTCCTTATGGGCTTGCTGAAATTTGTGAGTTGAATCTGTGAGCTGCTGAAATATGTGAGAATATAAGTGATAGTTATGATGAGATCGTCACCGATTTTTTTTTGTTTCTCACTATTGCCTACTCTCTTTTTTTTTTCAACATCTAAGACATGCGTCACTGATTTTTTTTTGTTAATCCCCAGATCCCCTTCTAAAATATTTTTTTTTTTTGTAAATCCCTGTATGAGACCGTAATCTGCACCTAATTCAAAACTACCTCTTCCTGGTGATGACTGATCAATCTTAGTTGGATTCTCGAGCATCATTGAACTGTAACAATGAAGTCACAGATCCATTCTAAATTTGTGTGCAAACTGTAGTTTAGTACAACAAATACAGTGCTATTTTATGTTTGGTTTATGTTTATATCAGTATGTATCTTCAGACTAAGCAGTGCTTTTGTGAGCAAGGCATCGTGGCTTCAATTTTTTCTTGGGTTCACCCTCAAGTTTTATCTATTACCTGATTCAGTCTTCTCGTGGAGAGAATCATTTGCATAGGGGGTTCTCTTTGTTTTTTTTTTTTTTCCAGCTTGTTTATGATCATGCAAAATGGCCAAATGATTTAACAAAATGAAATTATTTAGTTCCTGAACTTCAATTATTGTCCATTGCAGATAGAGCACCTGACATGGCTCCAAAGTTTGTGAATCAACTGTCTAGTTTCAGATTTTTTAATAAATCTGGGAACAACTTTTTTGCATTTCATTCCTGTAATAATTATTTGTTCCTTGGACCTCCTTGTGTGAGTGTGGTAGAGAAGTGCAAATGCTGAATTGTACTAAGAAAGAGTAGTGTTCCTGATGGTAATTTCCTGAAATCTATATCCTGAATATGAAGTTGGACTGTAGTAGACAACGGAACCCCTAGTTACTTTTAGGGAACAGTAATTGAAGTAGGATTTTCTCCCCTATTATTTTTTCCTTGCTTTTCCTATATATGTGGCTTTTGCCTTGTTGCATTACAAGAATTAGATGACGCCATTAGCACGCATGGTGCCATGCAGTAGCATGCAGCTATTTTTTTTTGCACAGTAGTCTACAAAGTTTCGCCAATGATATGTTGTATCACCTTTTTTTTTTGGGTGCTATTTTGGACTTGACTGACTGTACTTGTTTTTGGTGACATGCTAAACTAGTCTCCATACTATTACTAGATCCTATTGTCTGAGTTAAGGTTTCCTATATATATATTTTTTTCCTAGTCATTATCATACGTTCAAATACTTTCTCTGAACTGCTGCTTTTAATTTCCTTTACAAATTGTTGTTTCAGGTTTTCTCACTTGATGATGGCCCATGTGGTAACATCTGGATAGCGATTGGAGTACCAGTGAGCATACTACCTGAGGACACAAAGTTAACTATTTTGGTAGATTCTTCACAGTAAGTTTCAGAAGGTATCTCTCCTGTTGTTTTCTTCTTAGTTATTGTATTGTGTCTCATCTCGCTTTTACTGATAAGATATGTGGCCTGAGCCTCACTTTCTAATTATTTCCTCATTAGCTTTATTTGCTTTATTTCTGCAGCTATGATGGCATACTTGTGAATTCTATTGAGGCAATTCTCAAGGTAGTATTAGATAACAAGAATGTTATGATCATGTTCTATTTGAATTGAATTGATAGAATTACCTTCTCAAAGTCAGATATTTGATTTGGACCAATGCGCTCTAAAGGTTTTATTTCTCTATATTTGTGGTATAGATAGGGAGATATAGAGAGAGAGATATGGAGAGAGAGAGGATAGAGAGGAAGAGAGAGGGAGAGAGAGATAGAGGGAGATGGAGAGAGGAAGAGAGGGAGACAGAGGTAGAGATAGAGATAGTGAGATAGGGGAGAGAGAGAGAGACAAAGAGAGAGAGAGGGAGAGAGATAGAGACCGAGAGAGGGACAGAGATATAGAGAGAAGGAGAGAGAGAGATACAAGTTTGAAAATTAAAAGCATGCCCCCTACTAGGCAATGGTTTGTGCCCATATTTTATTAACATGTTTGAAACATTTATTTTTATAGAATTTCTAGACAAATTCCAGTCAATGTTGTTGCCCCTGTTGTTGCCCCTGTGGTTGAAGCTCCATTCTAGATGTTAAAACTTCTGATGCATATGCATTTTTGACCAATATATGTTTGATTGAACTAACATGTAAATGTATTGATCATTCATTTTCCTTAAAAAAACATATTCCTAATTGTTTTTGCATGCAGATCTTCTATGATCCGTACTATCCACTGTAGACTTATAGTAGAAGAAGCAATAATAGCAATAATAGCTGTTCTCATTTCTTGAAGTTTGATATTTTCTTTCAATTGAACACCGGCTGTATGAAACCTAAGTCCACCTGTCTTTATAATCTTTTTTAACTCTTTTCTTCCAGCCTGCTCTTAGTTCAGGTTTAGTCCCTATAAAAGGCAGCAGCAGCACCATAAGCTAAAACCTAAACATTTCATTAGCTAGCTCTGAAGGTAAGAGTTGTAGTAAACTGAACTCTGCCTTGCATAGCACAAGATTAGGAAACTGAACTCTGCCTTGCACCATAAGCTGAAGGTGAGTGTTGGCTCGAACCAAATCTCTAGCTGTATGCACAACATAAGATTTGGTTCCCTCCAATTTCTCATCTTGAACTGTCCCAAATGCAACTTTGGAGGCCTTTTCAGGCATTATTATATATCCTTAATGAGTGAATAAAATCAGCATTTCTAGTTAACCAAAGAGTAACTTCGTTGCGTCCATTTTGGGTCTTGTGGAAAGGATTTCATTTTGAATTGAACCTCTGAACATTTCCAAATTCACAATTGACAATGTCATATGTGTGGTATTAATTTCAGGTTTGACTGAATCTCCTTTGAAATCAATTCCGTGTCACCCATATTTGACTTGTAGGATTGTAAAGTACTGCAAAGAAACTATAGTAAAAACTAGATTTTCTCAGTGATTTCGGTGTGTCAAGGGACCATCGTTTTAGTGGCAATGAAGTAACTGTGCAATAATTTTCGTAAAAAGCAAATATCTTCATGGGTGCTCGCAGTAGAACCTAACATCTAGTTTTTTCTAAAAAAACATCTGAATATAGCTGCTGGTACCATTCATGCCATGTATATACTAGTATCAATGAAAGAATCCACATGGTCAAATAGTAGGTATACAAAAGCATTTTGCAGAGATGTCAAATGTGGTCCACTAAAGGTTACAAACTGTGATACTGATCTCTGTCTTAATCTTTATTAACAACTTGTATGAGAGAGAGAGAGAGAGAGTTTAAAGCCTGCATCAAACCAATCTGAGGTACATGCAGAAAGCATCATAAAGATAGACACTTGTCCTGGTAATACTTTATTGACTGTGTTGTTGTTTCTGCCTTTGCCTTTATTGACTGTGCATCAAACCAATCTTTGACTTGTCTGCCTTGAGTTCATGCCATAGCAACATTTTATAATAAACTTTTTTATTGCTAGGTTCAAAACTTTTAGACTATAACATTAGCAACTTTGTACTAATAGGTTGAAAACTTTACACTCGATGTTACAGAACTTTGAACCATGACATAGCAAGCTTTGTAATGCTAATTAAATAACTTTAAACTATTTTTACGATAATCTTTTTGAAATTTTTACAAACTATATACTGCAAGGTTAAAAACTTCAGACTATAGTATTAATAAACTTTTACTGCTAGGTTCAAAACTTTAGATTAAACATTAGCAACTTTGTACTAATAGGTTGAAAACTTTACACTCGATGTTACAAAACTTTGAACCATGACATAGCAAGCTTTGTAATGCTAATTAAATAACTTTGAACTATTTTTACGATAAACTTTTTGAACTTTTTACAAACTATATACTGCTAGGTTAAAAACTTTAGACTAAGTATTAATAAACTTTTTACTGCTAGGTTCAAAACTTTAGACTACAACATTAGTAACTTTGTACTGATAGGTTGAAAACTTTTACACTCGAATTTATAAAACTTTATACTATTACATAGAAAACTTTTTACTATTACATAGAAAACTTTTTACTATTACATAGAAAACTTTTTAACCTAACAGTACAATGTTTATAGTGTCATAGTTCATAGTTCTTAACCTAACAGTACAATTTTTTAGTGAATGGCCGTGTTTTATAGTGAACAATGTTTGTTGTCTCTCTCTCTCTCTCTCTCTGTGTGTCTATCTCTGTCTATCTCTCTCTCCTTGTCTCCCTCTCTCTGTGTAAGTGTGTATGTCTCTGTTGTGTTTGTGTGTGCTCTGTTGTGTTTGTGTGTGCCTCTCTCTCTCCCTCTATTTGTCTCTCTCTATTTTATCTCCCTTTGTTTATCCTAGCTTTGGTTTGAGTGTGTACCTCTGTGTGAGTTTGTTTGAGAGTCTATCTCTCTTTGTATATTTCTCTGTGTGATTGCCAGACATTTTTTTTGGCTATTGACACATTTCTTTTCTTCAGTGTTGTGTAGAGCAGTCAAGCAGGGGTGGATGAACAACTCTCTTTCATGAAGGTTAGTAGCATTAGAAAGTATGGATCTAAGTGCTGAACTTACTCCAACCAGCACTACTTGTCTATTTTGTTGATGCCTGCTACTCATGCCTATCTCTCTCTCTCTCTCTCTATCATTGTGTTTTGGGTAATGTAGGTGTCAGCTAGGCTGTTGTGGGAACAATGGATAGTGTTGTTCTTGAGCAGATCAGTTAGGCTTCATTCGATGGATTGGTTGGCAATGGCACTCCGCTCTTTTGTTCATCCTTTAGTGCATATAGATTTCTTCATCTCTACTTGAGTTCTATTTTGAGGGCTTTTTAGGAATTCTGTTTTAGCTATTGCTTTGCCACCTTTTTGTCATTCATTTCTACTGAGAGATTGCATTTACAAGCAGCAACTTTTGTTAATGTTGAAGAGAAAATGACTAAAAGTTTTGTCAAAAACCCACTCCCACTAATGTTGGTAGGTCGCTCATTGCTCTGTATGGTGACAGGCTGACAGCTCTGTCAGGAAATTTTATTGATAAATCTGACCCCAGACCTCAGCTGGAATTTTTGGTAGGCAGTCATAGTTCTCAGTGGCCTTTTTAAATGTCAATACATGTTCCCTGACTATTCCAGTTGTAATCTTTTTTGTGTAGTTTGACAGCCAAGAGATAAGATCCTTAGATCAAGTCTGTCCTTAGAAAAAGAAAACACACTCAGCATGTGAAACCTATCTAAAAAAATACTCCCTCCATCCCAAATTATAAGTCGTTTGACTTTTTTTTTAGCTCCAAGTTTTACCATTCGTCTTATTCAAAAATTTACGTAAATATTGTCAAATTCAAGTCATTCTTTAAGAACTTATACTAATAAAAGAAAGCCACGGCAAAAAAAAGTGATATTTTGTACAAATTTTTTGAATAAGACGAGTGGTCAAACTTGTTGTCAAAAAAGTCAAACGACTTATAATTTGGGATGGAGGGAATATCTACTAATATCAAGTTTTCAACCTACCAATATAAAAGTTTTCTAATGTGGTACTTTGGTCTCCAAACATCGTTTTATTTTTTTCCTGATGATTTAATGTTTTATTCATTCTAAGTATAAAGTGTTTAATGTAGCAGGACAATCTTTTTAAAAAACTCTAGTCATTCAAAGTGTGTAATATAGAAATGAAAAGTTTGATATAAGCTTATATTTTTATAATCAAATTTGCTTCTTTTTTTCAGGAATATTCATTATTTTTGCAAGTCTTGAAGAGAACAGAAGCAACATTTTTACCTTTTTAGTTTTATCCTTTTTTTAGAAATACAAAAATGTTAGAAATAAATTGTAATTCGTTTTTTTCTCCTTTTTTTTCATTATAGCTCTCTTCCATTTTTTAACATAGCATAAGTATTTTTTTTTATGGACATAAGATTTATGGTATTTAGAAACATTGTTTTTGTACTTTTACTTCCATATGGATGTGAAACCATCCCCCGCCCTTTTATTTTACCCACAAATCCGATGTCCCTAAAAAGAAAATTTTAGCTTGTACACAAATTTTTTTTTTGTGGCCCAATGAAGGTTGACAGGAGAAATAAGAAAATCGGCCCAATGATGCTAGACAATGATGCTAGACAAGAGAAACCAGAAATGGATCACGGGCCAAAAAAAAAAAAAAAAAGAGAAATCTTGGCCCATTGAAATGCCCAGGCATGAAAAACAGTCCACTGGGTACTACTGCATGCGCCGCTACCGGTGCTGGCGCGCGTGCACCGGTTCCATTTCTAGTCTTGGCGCGCGCCGTGTAGTCATGCCCCGCGGTTACTGTAGCAAAACAGCCTTCAAAACCGCCCGAGGGAGGTAAAATGCATGGTTTGAAAAGTTGAGGGAGGTGATTTGTCCGGTTTTGGAGTTGAGGGAGAAAAAGTGAACTTACGTGATAGTTGGGGGGAGGGAATGTAGACTTTTTCCTTTCAATTATGTTAGATTAGCTAAATTGTGTATATTTCAATTATGTTAGAACATGAGAGTTGAAACATAAAAGTTGAAGGCAGATTTTATTGCGTAATTGTATGGGGATTTGCAAGTTTTAGTAGATTTGTGCCAACTTGGTTTGTAGCCCACGAGGCCTTTGGTCCCCAACCAGTTCATTCAGGACGTGTCTGCAGTCTGCACCCATATAGGCTTCAATTGTCACGATGGCGGGTGGGGTGGTGCACGGAGAGAGCCAGCGGCTGTCTCATCCACTGTTACCATGGAGGTGCCTCGGCGCCAATGGAGCTCATCATGGAGGTGGCTCGGCATTGGTTCATTTGGTTCTTGAGCCCTAGGTGTGAGCAAGTGAACAACACTCAGCTCGTTCGCTCACACAATGTTGATAACGTGCTAAACATCGAATGCTTGAATGTAAAGAGACATCGAATGCTTGATGAATGTAAAGAGGCAGAGATTGAACACAAGAGTGAAAGAATGATTGAACTGCATTTGCATTGTTAATCGACCTGTATTTACGCATTGCCAACTGTAACCTCAAGAACCACACCAATGGCTGGCTTCCCTTCAAGGATGCGGCATGCCAGTGTTTTTACACAGGTCAATGGTGAATCGCAAACGTAGGATTAGATCTATGGTTAGCATTAAGCCTAGTCACTAATTAGTGGGTTGGATCCCTAGGACTCATCTCTTGGGATGAGATCTGAATTACTTCTTCATAGTGACATTTTCAAGGTTCCAACAAGAGTTCAAATACACAAAAGAGTTCAAACTATCATACATCCAGAAGGACGAGCAAACATTGTGTGGTTACTTTCGGCATTCCAGTCAGGTAAAAGCTAGCATAAGCACCGTGCTATTGTTTCAAGGTTTCAGACTTTCAGAGTTTCGGGCACCATATTGTTTCAAGGTTTCAGTGTCGGGCAGCGTCCCATTTTAAAACCCCAGACGATTAGGAAAGAATGCATGCAAACACATGGCAAAAGTAATACCATACATTTTGAGACCCTTGTTTTGGTGAAAGAATGAATGACAACGATTCAACCAAACGTCATCAGCATCACATCTGGAAAATGAAAGTTTTCAGATTTATCTAGCATGGAAAATCAAAATACCTTTTCTGACTTCAGCGAGCTATAGTTTCACATGTCCAAAATGCAGTCACATCTGAACATTTCTCCACTGCAACAAATGCTAGGAAACAATGGACAGGATAACCGAGAAACATAAGTGCTCGTTCCTTAGGCGCTGGTTCAACATAGCAGGCAAACATGTGCTATTAGGTTTTCTGATACATCAATATATAGTAAATGGACAGGTACGAGGTAGATTTAGCTTGAACAAGCTATTAAGCAAGAAGGTAGCCTGAACTACAGAGCGTGGTACCACGCCGCCTACCTGATTATTACAGACAAAGACGACATCCTTAATACTTGTGCTGCTTCAGTTGATTCGAGCTTAACCTTGACCTAATTACGTGATTGTAGGTCCATATTCATGCATAGCCTTCTATCTGCTGAACTGGAACCCTTCACATATATCAAAGTCATGTCATAAGTTGAGGAGCACAAAAAACACATGATAAACATATAGTAATGATAAAACAATATTTAGACAGGAATAGACTTCTAAACATAAGAAAATAACCAAACAGCTTGTGCTGTTCCATAGAAGTGGTACCAATTTCAAAAATAAAAAAGGAACATGCAGTATTAAATGTTGGCACAAAAGCTAACAACTCAGGAAGCAAAGGAAATCACATCAATGTTACATTGTCATTTTAAAAACAATTTTGAATTCTGGTATCACATTTCATCTATTACAAACTCACATAAAAACTAATGGTCATATTTTTATGAATTTGGCAGAAAAAATGGAATGAATGATTGGACTTAGTTACTGCAATACAATGTTCGAAGCTGGTGGTGAGGATAAGACAAAGAAACAAAATGTACCAAATGACTATCATAAAGAAAATAGTAAATAAATGGATTAACAAGAACAAAAAGCAAGCATTTGTGTTTCGCTCAGAAGCAATAAGCAAGATGACACCACGTTCAGAACTAATACTATAAATCCAGACACTATTCCATTCATATAATTTGGAAGCGTACTGTAAAAACAAGGAAAATGTGACAGTACTATCAGTTAACTTACATATGTTAAGTTGTTTACTTAGAAACGTCAAAACATTGTGAACTATGTCATCATACACTTTACATTTGACTTCAAGCGTCTTAAGGTGTTGTGACACTGCTGCTGACATCTCCAATGGTTTGCAGCTCAGTTTAATCTCCACGTTATGATAAGGTCCCTGCAGTAAATGTAATGATTTTTCCAAGATCAATCGACAAACTAAAACAATAATTTATTCTAGTCTCTACGACACAGCAGTTGCATTTGAAATTATATACCCTTGAATAAAGTTGAAGAGTGAGCTTCTCTAAAACCGGTGAAAGTTTGAGGAGGCAAGTTAGGGCACTGAAATCAGCAGGCTCGCACCAGTATTCATCAAGTAGCAAAGACTTCAATTTGTTGAAACCAGAGCAAAATTTTAGGTCCCTTCTGAAAAGATACTAGACAATGCAAACAAAGAAACATCAGTAAATCTAAATGTAGGCTGCAGGTATGAACATTATGACTCAGTGTATAAGAATACCATGTCGGTCTCAGGAGATATTAGCACCAAGTTCTGAACTTCCGATAAACATTGCAAAAGAATACTTTGGTTGCTGTCATCAGAGTCAAGGTCACCGATATCATAACCGCTGATTTTGACAACTGCTGTTTGTAAAGATGGCATCGGCTGAAGCGATGGAGTCCTGCCGTCATCGACTTCAAGCCATAGTGAAACAAGATTCGGGGCAGAGATAGGCAAGCGATCCAATAATAAATAAAGAACGCTTGATGGTTAGACGCTTGAGGGATTGTGACGAGATGAGATCAACTAGCAGGCTGCACGCATCAATCTTAAGGTCTTCCAAATTGGGGCAGCATGAGAAGTCAAGCAGACTGTCGGGCGACTCGTCAAGTCCTTTAAGCTCAAGATTCTTCAGGTATTGGGAGATGAAGAAAGGATGGCTATCGACAGAAGGAATGCATCCCCAACAGCCGTCATAGATGAGCTGTAGCACCCGAACTTTGCACTGGAGAGCTATACCGATCCAAAGCACGATGTTCATGCCGAACACTTCGTTCTCGTTTTGGAGCCAGATACGGAACTCACAGGTGTCCAGCGGCCTGTCTTCGCGGATACACAGGCGTAGCAGTTGGTCTACGAAACCCTGAATATGCTTCATGGCCTTTGGTTCCTTCACTCCGCCAGACACAAAGCGCAGGCTGGTGGTGGACTTCCACAAGTGGCGCCAGCGCTTGGCGAGCACACATGTCCGGACGACGTCCTGCGCCGGCAGGAAGGACAGTATGTGCTGCAGCACACCGTCCGGGAGGTTGCTGATGTCGTCGCGGCTTTCGGCAGGAGCTGCTGCGGCGGCAGAAGCAATTCTGGGCGCTTGTCGCGGAAGCATCCTGCAGGTCGACCAATCGAGGACGCCACCAGGCACTGTGCACTGTGGGTGTGGGACAAAAGGAACAGTCAAAGAACACAGGAGGTTAGCCACATTGAAACAGGAGAGCAGATCGATCCATGGAGGAAGACGAGGAAATGGATGGATATGCATCTGCATAAATCACCTGAGAGAGGAGGCGGCGGCCGTGGCCGCGCAAGACGATTCGCTTCCGCTCGGCTGCCCTATCCCCTTCTCCCCCTCACGTCCACCTCTCCTCGGATCCGTGACAACCTCAAGGGGCGGACAGCGGCGGCGGCCCCACAAGGGGAGGAGCCCGCGGCGGCGGGCCCCAAAATGTGAGAAGCAGAGAGGGCGCCCCCGAGAGGCGGGCGGCTTGCTACCTTAGAGCGGCGGCGACTCGCATTTGCTGGAGCAGAGGGAGGCGGATCGGGCTCGGGAATGGAGGGCAACGGTGGCCCGGCAGGCGCAAGAGAAGCGGCGGCGCCGGCGGCGGCGAGAAAGCTCGGAGTCCAAATGCAAATGGCTCGCAGGAATTTTACTGTGGTTGACCTCTCCACGGGAAGCCTCACGCCTCAGTCCTTTTTACTGCAATTTCATTTTTATTTCTCGTAACTCCATACGCGCTCCCTCCGTCCTAAAAATAATAATATAAATCCTGTTCTTCATTAGTAAAAAATGAGTAATACTTATTTAACTAAGTTTGTACAATATAAACATTTTTTTATTATATGTATATTAATTGTATAAAAATAATTTATTTAATAATATTTCATAGTGTCGTGGTCTAATACCACCGTCACAAAGAATGTCCCGGCTAATGCGTGCTCAGATGGCCTAGCCCTAGAGACAATGACACGAGATTTATACTTTGGTTAGGGGCAAATCGTGCTCCCTAGTCCGGTGGTGATCACTATCCAGAGCTCAAATGCTCGCACAAGCGAAGTACAAGCAAATCGAGAGGGAGAGGGCTCCCAAGTCTCGTGATTGAGGCAAGTGCCAATATCGAGTGGATGTGTGTGTGGGTGCTATGAAGTCGGGTGTTGAACCTGCCTCAACCCGGTGGCCGGCCCCCTTTTATAGTCGCAAGGGGGCGGGGTACATGAGCTCCCGGGTTGAAGACTTGAAGAAAAGAAAATACATGTGTGGGGTGATAGGGCGGGGAGAGAGCTCTCGGACGAGCTCACCACGCGGGCAAGAGCTCCCTTCGAGCTCCGGAGCACCGGGTGTCGAAATTGGTCGTCGCCGCACGCGGGAATCATGGTTTGGGCGGTGGTCGGGCGCCGCCCGTCTCTAATCGTAGTTGGAAGGCGTCTTCGGCATGGGTGGATTCCAAAGGACTCAACTAGTAATAATAAACTCGACTAGTCCTATATTCAGAGGGTGGATTCCGAAGGACTCAACAGATTTGTCACTCTCGCGATCTACCACACGGCCCGGAATGTAGGGTGCAATTGCGAGATAAACGTTGTATAAACACCACGTTTACACATTGCTTATCACCCACATAGTGATCATCTATATGGATGCTATACAATTCCATGCATAAAATATAAAGCAATCTTACTAAACTAAACATATAATCATAGCAAGCATAAACACATATCAATAAGAATATAATAATTATAAAGATCAAAGCCATAACAATTGTATTCTAAATATAAAAGTACTTACGGTCGAATACAAGAGAGAAGTATTAAGAACGATGATCCTTGTTACTTCTTGACTATCAAGAACTCAAGATGAACTTCATCTTCAACTAGAACTAGCTAGATAGCTAATTACTTCTAGTATGAACTAGGGTTTAGGTCTAGACTTGCATTTGGACTAGATGGGTATGAGTTGATGAATGAGTATGATAATGAAATTGTTATCGACCACAGGGTCATTTGGTCTTCTTATATAGTACTTGGCGATGAACGTCAACCCTTGGATCAAACCGACCTTCAACAACGGTGTAGATACAACCTCAAAGTCGGTAGTAAACCGACCTAGAAAGGAGAGGCTGACATGTGGGACCCACCTGGCGGCCGGCCTAAATGAGCCTGGCGGCCGCCAGGGTCCTTCCTCCTCTTGGCCTCTGGTTCTTTCTGGTGTTCTCTGGTATCTTCTAGAATGTTTTAGTCCACTTTTCGGGTTGAGTTATTTCACGGTTAAGTCTTGTCTTCATATGTCTTGTATATTAGGAACTTTCTCCATTCTTCTCACGCAATTATCTATCAAGTCCCTGGAAAGTCACGAGAATACCAAAACTCGTGGAATTACATTAGTTAGACCCTAGACTTATGTTTGGTCTTTAACTTGAGCCCTTATTTCATGTTATTTATCTTATAAAATTATGCTATAACAGGTGTCAACAAGCTCCCCAAGCTTACCTCTTGGTAGTCTCTTAGCAAGACACATGATATTAAACTACTTACTTGGATCGGGGAGAGTTGCCGCAACGCTATCACACCTTAAAAAGTACACATGCTTTCAAACAAAATTTCTCTCCGAGATAGGAATAAACTTTTCAAACTTCAACTTACCCTTATTACCTCTTACCTTTGGGGCTTATATCTTTTTCTTCAATCTTGGGTAATTGAAAGATAGAAGCAAGTCAAGTCGAACACTATATCTCAAACTCTTTTGATCAACCTGTCAGTTTTCCGGAGTTTTTGCTGATTTTCAAAATAAAACTCAAAGTTTCTCAGTATGACTTTCTCTCTAATCTCTCATTTGTGGTATTTGTGGATCCTCTCTAAGGCAATAAGGTAGTGTTGCCTTTCTCTCGAAAATATATAGTATTTTTGGCTAAGGCAAAGAGCACACTATGCCTTCTTCTCTCTCACTCTATATCTAAGGCTTTTATATGTGGAGTTCATAGGTGGGAGAAGATTAAATCTACTTACTAAGCATATATTGTAAATTCAAGCAATGGATCCAAAGTTACAAGTCACACTAATCAAGTGGTGCATGTGTATGGTGGATAGAATATAAGTAGTATGGAATATAGTAAAGCATGTAGTGAAGTGAATAGAATAGATGATGGGAAATCTTACTTTTTGCTCCTTGAGGAATCTTCTCTCTTTTGAATTTGAAAACTTTGTAGAGAACCAGGTTGTATCTTTTTTCTTTCTTTATTTTTCTTTTTATTTAGAGAGGTGGGCTCTGCTCACCCTAGACTTTTGTCTTTTTATTTCCTCTCTTTTAAAGATGTGGGTTCTACTCACCCTCGGACACTTGTCTATTTTTCATCTTTATTATTTTCTTTTTTTCTTAGGGAGGTAGGCTCTACTCGCCCAGTAGGACTTTTGTCCATTTTTCATCTCCTTTTTTTTTTTCTCTCTATTTTTTTTTTAATCTACAACCCGGATCTCTTTTGTAATAACTTTTGAGAGATAAATAAATATAATGGAACTTTTTGTAAGATATTGGCTAGCAAATGAGTGAGTGAATAGGTGTAGGAAATATTTTTTGGTTGCTCTCTTCTAGGATAGGAGTAGAACATTTTTCTTTGGCTAGAGTAAAATGATAGTGGTATATATGGTGGATACGTACTTCCAAGATAGAAATAGCATATGTGTATGGAGTCAAGTGGAGTGGAATGAGTGGAGTGGAGTGTATGGAGTGTACATGATCAGCATGACAAGTTTCTAAGGGTCGACAAAGATTGACCGAACTCAATGAAAAGCAAGCAGCCTATACATATATATCTTAAAGGTTTTCCTACTCTAGGGAGCATGTATATATGGCTGTGGTAGGAGGTTCACACTCTTGTCATACAGGAACTTATCATGTGCATTTTCAATTTTCAAAATATAAATCTCCGAAATCTAGTGTCACTAGGAGTAAGATCAAATAGATGGCTCAGGACTATCATATATCATATCCGTCAATTACCTAGACTTTAGAGCAAGCATTTGCAACCCATAGATTTCAGGTTTAGAGTAAATATCAAAGTAATTTTGCAAATGGAGCTCAAGAGAAATTATGCTTGAAAGCTAGGTACTAGAAAATTATAACACGGGCGGCCTGAGCAACTATTCATCATCTCCATGTTGTGATTTTAAGGTTCCTTTTAGTTGAGCAAAGTAAATTTAGTGAACACTCTCTCTTGATCCTTTTATTCACACTCTAACAAAAGACTAATAGTTTTAAAGAGTCTTTCTAGTAAACAAAATATTTAACTAATAATAATATAAATAGTATAGATAGATAGTAAGATACTTATCTACCGGATAATCTGGGGGTTGCACTCCCCAAGCTAGATTGGAGTGTAATCTTCAATGATGTAGAAGTTGAGGTAGTTGGCATCAAGGGTGGCGCCTCGACATATCTCTTCTTCTCTTGAAATCTGCTAATCTCAAATAGACAACAAAGCTAGTGGAACTTGATTAAGCATTAGGGGTTAGCCACATTGCTTTAGGTTGCACAGGGAAATATTTTTTAGATTTTTATTATTATTTTTTAAAATTTTATTTTATTTTATATGCAAGATAAGATAAAGAATTTATGCATCTTTTTATTTTTTATGCCACCACAGCAGATAGCCTAGAGGTGTTAAGCCTCGGGGATATTAGCATGGGGCTTAAAAGGTTTTCAAAACAAAAGGCAAAATATTTTTTTGTTGTTTTCAAATGCAAATATAAAATACTAAAAAGATAAACATGATAGAGAAAGAATAAATATGCAATGTAGGGATTTAAATATGGATAACTTACCGACTTACCTTTCGGCGAGGATTCGGTATTTAGAGTCCTCCGAACAGGACTTCAAGTTCTCGCTCTTTACTCCCATGGTATATCCGTTGTCACAATCGGTGGCAATCGATGATTCTATGGTCTCTTCGATGATGTTCGGGAGATGTCTTCTTCTTTATCCATCTTTTGGATGATTTACTCTTCTCTCCGAGTAGTTGATTCTGTTTTCTCCGTAGATGTATTAGGTGTAAGAGTTTTTAGCCTTTTCACTTACCTTATCTTCTTCTAGATTCTTGATCCATCGTCTATTATGGCGTTTAAAGAGAGTAGAATTAGTTCTTCTTCTTCTACTTCTTCTTCTATCTTCTAATTCTAGAGAGTGAGAGAGGGAAAAGCTAGAAAGAAGCTTTGTTCTTTCTACCCAGAGTTGCTCTGGTTCGCCTCTCGGTGTTCCGCGGTTCCTAGGAGGGGAGTCTTGGGACTTTTTTTTTCCAGCAATGGATCTTGTACCTCTGCGCAAGCTCGCTTACACTTTGGTAAGGAGTCTTGTGATTATCTTGCGGCTACTTAATTTCCTTCGTATATTTCTTAGCCTTTTGTAGACTTTGCGGGATTGATAGTCGTTCCTTTGGGGTCACTTGTCTATGCAGTGGTAGAAGGACCCGGGGACGGGGTAAGCCTTGTCAACACGCCGTAGTAATAATCACTAGTGTAGGCGTGGTGTCTAGACTAAGGGTTTTCTATCTTTGCGGTGCATCCCACGGTTGAGGGGGTAGGCGGCTTGGTCGTGGACAAGCCTTGTCCGTCCAAGTTTTTGAAATCCCCCACGTTCGGGTACGTGTCGTAGACCCATTACCTAAGCTTCCTGGGTTGAGGCGTTGGCGGTGCCCGAAGTGAGTAGATAACGGACTTTAGAAATCCTTTGCTAGACGGAAAACTTAGCCTATAGATACCTCGCTACTCTTAGAAAACAAACCCTTGCCTTAGGTTGACACGGCCTCGGAAAAGCGTTTTAAAGCTAGCGGCGACCGTCCTTGTGTAAAATACGATACCACCGCTTAGTTTAGGGGTGAAGTGCTACAACGGTATTTCCGTAGATAGATTGCGGATTTTCTCAGGTGCGTAAGAAACACCAACAAGCATTTCTCGGGCGCCGTTGCGGGACGGTTGTCGTAGTTATAATTTGAGCCTAGTCGATTAGGGTTGCCACATTGTGACCGGTAGTATCCTTTTAAACAAAAATACCAAAAGAGTCCCCTCGTTACTCATGGAGCAACCTACCCTACAAATCCCGTCCGCTCCTAAGGGCGAAGCTCGTGAGAACCATGCCAATCGCGAAGCCAATCATAGCTTCTCAGTATGAGCTCCGCCCTGG
This sequence comes from Hyparrhenia diplandra, assembly GCA_015847255.1. Taxonomy (NCBI): domain Eukaryota; kingdom Viridiplantae; phylum Streptophyta; class Magnoliopsida; order Poales; family Poaceae; genus Hyparrhenia; species Hyparrhenia diplandra. The sequence continues at coordinate 132,299 of JADLZK010013016.1, forward strand.
CTTTATAGCCATGGTTCAGGCCCGAGCCTTTTCGGGCTCGGAATATGAAAACCCCTATCATCACTTACGGGAGTTTGAGCAGCTACGTGGGTGCGACTATTGCGGGCATGACACATGACACGTTGAGGTGGAAGTTGTTTCGTTCTCTCTCTCCGAGAGGGCGACTCAATGGTACGCCCATAACGTAGGGTTGGTAAGCGGAGAATGGGAAGAACTGTAAGAGTCTTGTGAAAAAACAGATTACGTGTAGCGTTCTACCCTTTATCCGTAATTGCGCCCCGCGACAAGAGATACTCAACTTCCAACAAAGAGAGGGTGAAACCTTAGGTGCAGCCACAGGACCGGTTTACCACGCTTACACGATCCGCCGGCACTGGCCCATACCAAACCACGTGCTTTTACAAGCATTTCTGGCTAGGATTGGACAAGGCAAGCGCCCTCGCCGCTTGATTTAGTGCCGGAGGGTCGTTTGCACATAAAACCACAGCCGAAGGAGAAGCTCTCCTAAACCGTATTCTTGAGAATACTCCTCCGCTAGAACCCATCCGAGTAGAACCCAAGCGTAAAACCGTGAGGAAGTCTCTTCAAGCACGCCGAATATGAAAAACCTGAAACATCTTTAGAGAGACCCTCGCCTCACCGAACCAGAACCAAAAGGAGACCGCATGCACGGATCTCCCGTTCTTCGAGGTTGACTTTTACCGATCAATTTGGTGATACCTTGAAGTACGAACAATGGAAGAAACCACCTGTCCCGGCTAGCTTACGAACAACCCCCTCGATAAAATCTTTTCGGGGAGTCTATTAAGGAGCTAACAGCTATAATGAGCACGGAATGGTTGCGGGAGGAAGGACCTTCTTTTCGAAGAAATTCGGATAATTGGCCCCTCTACACCAATCCAATGCGATTATCGAACAATGGGAAACGTGGTGGAAGTCATGTATAACCGCTTTGTGGGAATAAACATAATGTCCAAAACCTTCGCACAAGCTTGTGAAGAGGAAGCTATTAGGACCCCCACAACACGGACCTTGCGCATAGCGCCACGCACCACCCCTTTTGAAAGCCGTGAGGTTATACATGAACAAATCTTCCTATAGAGGAATGTCAAGGCTGTCTCGGATTTTCATATTTTTTGATATCCAAGACTTCGACATCCCGATCGGGCATCCCTTGGAGAAGATTCTTGATCTATCAACATCAGGGGATTTAGATGTCAAACTCGGGAAGAAAAAGTTTTTTTCATCCTAGTTACTCGAGCTAAATACTCGGTAACAGAACCCTTCCTTGAGTATGACACGCCCGAGGAGGTCATGGGAGTTATGCTATATGAGAACCCGTAAAGCGGACCTAGAAAAAGACGCCTAATTCTTCATTGAAGAAGAGGACGATTCGGGGGAACTCATAGAACTTCCCAAAGAGGAAGAGCTAACTTCGGCCTCAGTTGAGCTTAAATCCCTACCCCCGGGCCTTCGCTATGTGTTCCTAAACGGCGATTCACAAGCTCCCGTCATCATAAGTGACAAGCTTAGTGACCGTGAAACTACCCAACTAATAGCCGTCTTAGAAAAAACACATATCGGTCTTTGGTATTCCCTTCAAGATCTAAAAGGGGTAAGCCCAACACTCTGCACACATCGCATACCTATTGACCCTTCCAGTACCCCATCATGCGAACCCCAAGCGCAGGCTCAATAATGCGATGCGTGAAGTCGTGAAGAAGGAAGTTCTCAAGTTTCTTCACGCCGGTATTATCTATCCCGCACCACACGGTGATTGGGTTAGCCCGTCCAAGTGGTCCCTAAAAAAAGGGAGGAATGACAAATGTTGAGAACGCTAAAAACGAACTCATTCCACAAAGGCAAGTCACAGGGTGGAGAATGTGTATTGATTATAGAAAACTTAACAAGGCAACAAAGAAAGATCACTTCCCGCTACCCTTTATTGATGAAATGTTGAGCGGTTAGCTTAAACATTCTTTCTTTTGTTTCCTTGACGGGTATTTCCGCTACCACCAGATCCCGATCCACCCCGATGACCGAGCAAGACCATGTTCACATGCCCATACGGAACCTATGCCTACCGTAGAATGTCATTTGGGCTGTGTAATGCACCCGCTTCTTTCGGGTGCATGATGTCTATCTTCTCGGACATGATTGAAGAAATCATGGAAGTCTTCATGGACGATTTCTCTGTCTATGGTAAGACTTTCGAGAGTTGTCTGAAGAACCTAGACCGGGTCTTGCAGCGATGCCAAGAAAAGGACCTCGTACTTAACTGGGAAAAGTGCCACTTTATGGTCCGAGAAGGCATCGTTCTCGGGCACCTCGTGTCCGAAAAGGGGATAGAGGTAGACAAAGCCAAAATAGACGTTATTGAAAAGCTACCACCCCCAAAGTGAATGTCAAAGGGATCCGTAGTTTCCTAGGTCACGCCAGGGTTTTATAGAAGATTTATAAAAGATTTTTCACAAATCGCTAGACCCCCTTACGACCACCGCTAGCCAAGGGCGTACCCTTTGACTTCACAGATGAGTGCTTGCATGCTTTCAAAACCCCGAAGAAAGCACTCATCTCGCCCGATCATCAACCCCCGATTGGTCGTTGCCATTTGAAATCATGTGCGATGCTAGCGACTACGCTGTCGGTGCGGTCTTAGGCCAAACCAAGGACAAAAAGCAGCATGCCATCGCGATATGCTAGCAAAACTCGACGGGAGCCCGGCTTATTTACGCTTACAACGTAAAAAAAAGAACTCCCGGGGCGGTAGTCTTTGCTATCGAGAAATTTCGATCCTACTTAGTGGGCGCAAAAATAATTGTCTACTACGAGACCATGCCGCCCTTAAGTATCTTCTTACCAAAAAGGATGCGAAACCTCGCTTGATCCATTTGGATTCTCCTACTCCAAGAATTTTACATAGAAATAAAAGATAAAAAGGGAGTAGAAAATACGATTTGTGGATCATTTGTCGCGTATGCGAGGTAACTAACATGCGAGGAATTACCAATCAACGACACTGCCGACGACGACATGCTACTCAAGGTGTCGCACTTCAACCCATGGTACGCGCCAAACATTGTGAATTACATGGTTGCGGGTTATGTACCACACCGGGGAGAACAAGCGGAAACTCCAAATGGAGAGCGTGACGGCACCTATGGGATGACCCATATCTGCGGGGGGTGTGTGCGGACGGCTTGCCGAGAAGATGCGTACCAAAGGGAGGAAGGAATGCAGATCATTGAAAAATGTCATGCATCTCCCTACGCATCCGGGAGTATTCCGCACACAAGCCAAAATTTGGCGATGCGCGGATTCTCCCCGGCCGACGATGTACGGCGACACCTAAAGAGTTCATCGAGAAGATGCTACAACCGCCCGGAAGACAGGGAACATCACGGCTCGTGGACGCAATGCCCTACACTACAACCTTCAAATAGAAATATTTGATGTGTGGGGCATTGATTACATGGGGCCATTCCGAGAAGTCCCATGATTGCGAGTACATCACGGTGGTAGTGGACTACGTAGGTCGAAGTGGGTAGAGGCACTACCATGCGGAGCTGCCGATGGCAAGCACGCACGCAAGATGTTCCATGAAATCATCTTCGCCTGTTTTGGAACGCCACGCGCATGGTGATCGTGACGGAGGATCGCATTTCAAGGACAAATCATTCAAGGCATTCTTGAAGGAGCTTGGCACTCGCACAATATTGCTACTACCCCTATCATCCACAAACCAAGTGGGCAAGCCGAACCTCCAATAAACAAATCAAAAACATCCTGCGGTAAGGCGGTCAAGCGAGATGGGGAAAGTTTGGAAAAATAAGCTACAGGATGCTCTCACGGGCATATCGGACAACTTACAAAGCCCCCATCGGCATGTCACCTTATCGGTGGTCTATGGCAAAACCACGCCATTTACCAGTTGAACTAGAGCATCGAGCTCATTGGGCCATCAAAAAGTGGAACATGGGACGTCGAGACTCATTTGGGAAGAAACCATCGAGACAAATCTACGAACTAGAAGAATGGCGAGAAAAGGCGTACCACAGCGCAAAAGCTCTACAAAGAGCGCGCGCAAAAGATGGCATGATCGGCGTATCAAGATCAAAGAATTCACCACGGGAGATAAAGTACTCCTATTCAACTCCCGGGTGAAACTGTTCGGCGAAGGAAGGCGAGGAGCAAATGGAAAGGGCCGCATTAACACCGTCATCAACACATCGCCACATGGGCGATCACAATCAAGATGACGCAGTGAGATAAAAAGGTAAAGCGGTCCAACGCCTTTAAGCTTTTCTTTGAGCCATGATCTTAACCAAGAGCTCGATAGAATAGATTTATGCTTTGAGAATTAATTTATATTGATATAAGCATTTATAATATATATATATATATATACATAAGGTAATAATAAAACATAAAAGTTATCTATATAATTTTACTTTGTTTTAAATAAAGTATTTACCTTGTTATTTTCTTTTTTACTTCACTAAAAGTATCTTTGGTCATTTGATACACAAAAAGGATGTCTACTTTCTAATTTAATCAAAGCATAAACTATTTTCAAAATTTGAATCGAGGATCAATTAGAGATCGGCAAAAGAAAGGAAACGTTTCTCGGGCGGCAAACACCGATTCAAAACTTTTTAAAAGGAAAGCGGATGTAGCCGAAAACCCGACCGTGGGGACACCTGGGTGGTGCGCCAGCGCACCACCTGGTGTGCCCGCACCCTGGTTGACCCCGCTGGGTCTGGATTTCGCCCATCTCCTTCTCCTTTCTCACAACCCGCTAGTAGTAAGGTTTGCTCGCCAGATTTCACGCCAAACCAGAGGAGGAGAATTTGTCCTATAAAATCCACCCTCCTCCTCTCCGTTCTTCACACCACTCCTTCTTGCTCTTCTTCTCTCCTCAATATTTGAACAAGCAGCAAGGCTCTCTCTTTCTCCCATGTCACTAGTACCCTTCAAAAAGAGAGGAAGCCATGACTTTTGCCTCCAAATATCTAGAGAAGGGAGAGACCCAAAAGAGAGACCTTGCCCTCCTACCTTCTCAGATTGAAATTCCGACACCAAAAAGAAGAGGAAGGTAGGCGGCAAGGAAAATATCCCCATAAAAAACGAAGAGGAAACAATAGCATACTCCAATGACCCGACAAAACATCTCTCCGGTTTCTTCCAAAAATCCGATTCTTGTTTCCCATATACCTTAGAGCAAATGCCAAATGGGGAATGGAAGAAGAGGGTTCCCAAACCTCAGATCAGGGGACAACTAAAAAGGATTCTTCCGGGATCGACATTGTGCCCAAAGAGGGTCTTACGATTGAGAGTGTGCGAAGAAGATCATCGCGAACTCTCAAGCTTCTCGTCAGAACCCTTAGAGGCGAGCTAGTAGAAAGGCATAGCGCCAATATCCGCCTTAGGAAAAAGCTAGCAGACTTGCACGTTAGTTTGCATGAGGAGCTTAGACTCACTGGTAGGGAGATGGGGGTAGAGCGCTCGGTGGATCTCATTGACCTTTTCGAATAAAAGAGCTCTACCTCTCTTTCAATAATTAGGCGCACACTAGTTTAAATTTTCAGCATTTTCCTTCCGATCATTTTGTAATTCCTTCAAAGTGTATGCCCCAGTTTGAATTATAAATTCAATAAAGTTTTGTTATTATATTATTGTGTATGTCTCCACTTGTTTTTGTCCTTGTGCAAAAGAAAATTAAAAATAGGTACAAAAACAAGTGTGGGGAGGCTCACAAGTCAAAGGTACACAATTTATTAAAATTAAAATGTTGACTTGTGACTTATCTTTTCTTTAAGTGCTAAAACCCTGAACCAAGCTCCATCTCTATATCTACCAATTGATACATGGCATGCATACATTTTATTCCTCGTCATAATCCATACCTTGTTGAGCAACTATCCTTTAGGGACCCCATGCTTATCCAAATAATTGATCTTTGTGATATGGTAGAATGACTTGACACTTGCTCTCTTTTTGCAATAAGACTTGGTTTTATCTTCGAAAATTTAAAATAAAAGCATGCTCATGGTTTGACTTAGCCAAATCCTACCAAAGCCTGAATAATGACATGATTATCCACTATAGCTACTTCCCTCTTTGCATTGAGTTTTTGTGGGGCTCCGTTGATCCGCGTTGAGAGAGGCTCATACTCCCAAGATCGAAAAACACGTACACCCACATACACACGCCCGGTTCTCACGATGAGAATTGCGCACAACATGCATCTTTACCATCCGCCAAATAAATACTCCAATCTTTATACCATGATCATCTCCTGTTATCAAGAAAATGCGAGAGAGAAAGATCTCAGGCTGCGAGAAAAAAAAAAAAAAGAATAAGAGATGAAAAATGGACATGTGTCCGAGGCGAGTAGAGCCCACATCTCTAAAAAAAAGAAGAAGAAAAGTAGCCCTGTATCTCTCCAAAAGCATACAAAAAAAAGGAGAGAGAACATGAGTCAAGGAGTAACCACAAAGAAAAATATATCATCAATATTTTTCACACACTCTTGCACATTTCGATCTAAGGGTATGGCACCTCTTTCCAACGATCGAGCTTGACCGGACAATATATATAGAGGTAATGCGTATGCATCACTCCCTTAAAGATCCACAAAACCCCGCAAAATAGGATGAGTGAGAGTGATACAAACAAGAGTGCTTTGAGAGGAAAATTCAAACAAAGAGTGATTTTTTGTGAGTCAATGCCATAAAGAGCAATGCTATTTCTTTCAAAAAATCCAAAAACTTACCAAGTCTTTGCGCATGAGTAGTAGCAAGAAGATGGAAGTTCATGCCGTTCCATCGCTCAATTATTCTAAGATAGCTTGGTAGCCACCATGAATGCTCACAAAGGCGTAAGGCTTGAATAACCTGTATGCAAGCTTACATCTTGGAGATTGAACCACTTTAGTCCTCGTGCCTTCACTCGAGGGGCAGTAAAGGGCTAAGTGTGGGGAGTTTGTTGACGGTAACCAATCGCAAATTAAACACCGTCAACATAACACGAAACAACCTAGAAATAGGGATTTCAACTAACATATTCCAAAGTTTTGGTGTTTATTTGGACTTGCAGGTACCAACTCAAGGATGATCACTTTGGGCCAAAGAGACAAAGAAAAAGAAATAAAACCAACAAATAGAAAAAGGCCCAAAGGAGCAAATGGCAAGCCCAAACAGAATCGGGACAAAATGTCAAAACTGTGGGCCAAGACCACCTCACGACTTTTTCACAAAGCAAAGGTGGCCTAGCTGCCGGGGCTGAAGCTAAGCGGGGTCCGGCAAGGGCTTGTGGCGCACCACCACTGGTGCGGCCGCACCGGGCCGAGGCGTGTCGGGCCCAGCTTGAGGGGAGGCGGTTTTTGTTACCTTCCAAACGAAAGCACTACCGACGCGTTGGATGGTCGCTTTCTTAGATTAGGAAGGTGTTCCTGTGTTTAGGGTGATTTTAGCACTTAGGCCCCTCCCCCTTGTGTATAAATAGCTCCCTCCTTCACCTCTCTAAATAACAATTCAAAGGAGAAACCAGTCCACTTGTGCAAGAGAGTAGAATTAATTCTTCTTCTTCTACTTCTTCTTCTATCTTCTAATTCTAGAGAGTGAGAGAGGGAAAAGCTAGAAAGAAGCTTTGTTCTTTCTACCAGGAGTTGCCGGATTGCTCTCGGTGTTCCGCGGTTCCTAGGAGGACTGAGTGCCGGACTTGCCTGTACCCGCCCGCTTGTACCTCTGCAAGTAAGCTTACACTTTGGTAAGGAGTCTTGTGATTATCTTGCAGCCTACTTAATTTCCTTCAGATATTTCTTAGCCGTTGTAGACTTGCGGGATTGATAGTCGTTCCTTGGGGGGGTGCTCAGTAGAAGGACCCCAGGGACGGGTAAGCCTTGTCGACACGCCAGAGTAATAATCACTAGTGTAGACGTGGTGTCTAGACTAAGGGTTTTCTATCTTTTTTGGATTGCATCCCACGGTTGAGGGGGTAGGTGGCTTGGTCGTGACAAGCCTTATCCGGCCCTTTGAAATCCCCCACGTTCGGTCGTGTCGTAGAGCTAATTGCCGGAAGCTTCCGGTTGGGCGTTGGCGGTGCCCGGCGAGTAGATAACGGACTTTAGAAATCGCCGGAAAAACTTAGCCTATAGATACCTCGCTACTCTTAGAAAACAAACCCTTGCCTTAGGTTGACACAGACCCAGGAAAAGCAAGTCGCTTGGCGACCGCCTTGTGTAAAATACGATACCCGCTTACCACCGGGTGAAGTGCTACAACGGTATTTTTCCGCGCGCTGCGGATTTCTCGTTGTGCGAAGAAAACACCAACAACGCCGCAGATAGCTCTTCCCCGACGAGGACGAAGGACTTGGCTCTCCGTGCCAGGCGCTCGATTCTTCTTGTCCGGGGGAAGTTTACCCTCCCGAGCCATTGTAGAAGAGGGATCCGCCAATCGGGCTTTGGAGCCGCCACGGGTCGAAGTTTGATCCGGCCCGGAGCGGCCGAGCCCTGCCGGGCCCGAGCTCGTAGCTGGGCACTCGCGTTGGGTGAGCTTGAGCTCATGGGAGTGTCGACTTCCATGGGGTCCGAGCGCGGGTGGCATCGGCTTAATCGAAGTTCGTGTCGTACGTTGTCGGCTCCCCCTTGAGCCGTATCGATGGCTGTGCCGCTCATGCATGAAGACGCCCGACGGGACCGCGCAGATCGATCCGGCGCGGTTGGTTGGGACGCCGACGCCGTTGTTGAGGTGACGGTGGGACGGATTGACCTCGAGCCCATGAAAGTATTCTTCGAAAGCTCGCTGGACCTTCCGGTGATACGCAATCATCTCGGTTGACTTCCAATCGACCTCTTTTCATGACCTGGTTTTTCACGAAGCTCGGAGTCGCCCCGACCTCGAGGTGCCGGATCCCGAGCTCGCTGGGTGGCGCGTAGGCCGCTCACCGCAGCCTCGCACTCAGCCACGTTGTTGGATCAAAGGAAGTGTAGGCGGATTGAATACTTCATGCGCACCTTGTTCGGGGAGGTGAAGACGAAGTCCGACGCCGCTCAGACTTCTTTACGCACTGCCGGCATACGCCTAGTACGATGTCGTCGGGCCTGGGCGGCCGCTTGACCTTGGTCCACTGGCGATGAAGTCGCTGTGGCCACGAGATTTTATGGCGCCCCCGGGGCGTAAGTGATGTCGGCTCCCATGAGCTCAACACCCCATTTGGCCATGCGCCCGTGAACCTCCGGGGCCGCGAATGACCTCGCCAAGGGGTATTTGGAGACGCACCGTGACCGGGTGGGGAGTCGGCGTAGTGTCCGAAGCTGCGCCGGTGATCGCCAGCGGTGTACACGAAGCTTTTCGAGCCGAGTGTATCGAGTCTTGGTGTCGGTGAGGACTTCACTCCATGAAGTACACCGGGCGCCAGATTTTGAGTAGCGTGCCCTTCCTCCTCTTTCGACAACGAAGGCTGTGCTCACCACCTTCGAGGTGGCCGAGATGTAGAGGAGGATTGGTTCGTTGATGCGAGGTGCGACGAGCACGGCGGGTTTGCAAGGAGAGCTTCAGTGAGTCGAGGGTTTGCCGGGCCTCGCCGGTCCAAACGGCTCGGTTTTCTCAAAGAACTTGTCAGGCCGGGAGGCTCCGCTCCTCGAGCCGGGCTATGAATCGACTTCCGCCTTGGGCGAGAGCACCAGAAGTCGCTGCACGCCTTGACATTTTAATCGGCCCCATGCTCGTGATGGCGGTGATTTTTTCCGGGTTGGCCTCGATGCCGCTGCTCGGAAACGGCGAAGCAAGCAACTTCTCGTGGGACCCCAAAAACGCATTTTTGGGGTTGAGTGAACTTCCAAACTTCGCGGAGCTTGGCGAAGACCTTTTCGAGGTCGGGATGAGCTCCTTTGAGTGTTTTGTCTTGACAATGATGTCATCGACGTACGCTTCCACGAGCTTCCCGAGGAGCTCTTTGAAGACTTTCTCGCATGCACCTTTGAAAGGTGGCGCGGCGTTTTCAAACCGGAAGGGCATTGTTACGTATGCGTATCGCGCCAAGCGGAAAGTGATGAAGGAGGTGGCGAGCTGATCGAGCTTCGTTCATCGCGACCGGTGGTAGCCGGAGTAAGCGCCGAGAAAACAGAGTGTCTCGCACCGAGGTGGAGTCAACAATTTGGTCGATGCGCGGCAAAGGAAACGGATCCTTTGGGCATGCTTTTGTTGAGACCCGTGTAATCAACACACATTCTCCATTTCCCATTCTTCTTAACTAGTACAGGGTTGGCTATCCACTCGGGATGATATACCTCCTTGATAAACCTAGCGGCTAAGAGCTTATCTATCTCCTCGGTGATTGCCTCAAGGCCGATCACCGCCGCCGTAAACGCCTAAGTTTTGCTTCACCGCCGAGCCGGGTTTGATGTTCAAGGAGTGCTCGGCGATTTCCCAGATGCCCCAAGATATTCTAGGCCCTTTCACCAACACGCCGAGGTTTGCGCGAGAAAGTCAACGAGCTCGCTTCCTATTTGGGGTGAGCTCGCACCCAGACGAGGGTGCGCCCGGCCCTGTCGCATCGCGGATCTCCTTACGGCCCTTTGGGCTCGAACGTGCCCTCCGTGACCTTCTTGAGTCTTACGGAAGAGCTCGTGTTTCTCACCAATACTCGAGCTCGACGGCCGAGCCCGTGCTCGCCATCTTCTTGAGCTCGGGAGTCTCGGCGCTGGGGTGTGCCGCCATCTTGGCAAGATCCGTCGATTCGACACCGCGGCCTGCATCGGGATCGACGCGGCGGCTCACGCCGCCGACGCTCGAAGGTGGGAGTCGACAGATGACCCTCTTGTCCGGGGATCTTGAGCATGAGCTAGGTGTAGTTGGGGACGCCATGAACTTCGCAGATAGCACGGCCGCCCCAAGAGCGCGTGGTAGGTGTTCCAAGGGAAGCACCTCGAACGCGGAGGACCTCCCCGCGGAAGTTGTCCCGGTGCCAAAGGTGACGGGAGGTCAACCGCCTCGAAGCGGACCATCGGGCTTCCCCGCACCACGCCATGGATTGGCTCCTCGGGGCATGAGTCGCCGCCTTTGGGGGATGCCAAGGGCTTGGAGCGCGTGGGATGTAGAGGAGGTTGAGGCCGCCGCCGCTGGCCCATCAGCATCTTTGCCGAGGCGCTTTGGTGCCGATGATGGGGTCGACGACGAGCCGTACCTCCCCTGGGCACGGATGTGTCGTGGGTGGTCCGGCTTTTTTGTCAACGCGGATCGCCGAAGTTCGACCACTTGAGGTAAGCTGGCGCCGCAGTTCGTGAAGAGGACCTCGCGGCGAGTGAGCTTTATCGGTGCTTGACCCGTGAATCGGAGCTCCTCCGAAGACCACGCTGACGCACCGCCCCCGATGTAGATGTCGCCGTTTAACTTCGCCGGGAGCTGGCTTGGCGGCCTTGTCGCCGCCGCCCTTGTCTCCTCCCGCAGCGCGTTCCCATCACGTGCTTCTTCATGAGGCGACAATCCTTCATCTTGTGCTTTGACCGCCCCTCATGGTGCGGTACGGTTGCCGAAAGAAGCATCTTGTTGAAGTGCTCCTTGGGGATGAACGGCTTGCCGCTTCCTTTGCCGCCGCGTGCCAGCGCTTGTCCGCCACGCCACCTAACTCGTCGCCGCGTTGTCGCCGCGGGGGCGCTTTTGTTCTTCATGTTCTTCCTCTTGCGTGAGCTCGAGCCCCGGGCTTCCTCGCTGCCGCCTTGGTCCCGTGGAAGATCTCTAGATTGGTTTTGGCTAATTGATGACATCCTTAGACTAATCTCTATGCTAAGTGTTTGATTTAGTTGGAGATTGGTCAAGCCGAGGATGGTGCATGGTGGTCATGGTGAATGGATCGAGGTGATCCAATTGATGATCAAGTGCGCATCTTGGCATGTTTCGAGGATCAAAATGGGCTCAAGGCAAAGGTATATCATAGGGCCATTTTGATTTTACACTCAAGACACCATAGAGGGTGTGAGTGGTTATAGGATCGATAAGCCGTACTATAAAGAGGGGAAAACTATCATACATATCGATCCTCATATGCCTCTAGGTTCAAAATCATTTGCATGCATTCTAACCTAGAGAGCTAACCCGACCTTCGAAATTGTTTGTGAAAATGCTAACACACGAGCTCACTTCGTGATGTACACGCGTGGTGGTGTTGGCACATTTACGGCGGTAATGTTTCTTGTGGTTGAGATGGGTTTGGGTACCGCCGAGAAAATGAAACGCCTATTTTCTATCATACGGATGCATCGCGGGTGGTGAAAACCTGCTATCTCTTGTGCTCAAGTTGGTATACTTGTTGAGTAGCATGTCGGAGTCGAGGCGACGCAACCGGAAACCCGCAAAGTGACCTCGCGCTGGACACGTGTCGACGGAAGCGCCCGGCACGTCAGCGAGTGTTGAGTGGGTCGTCGCGGACGCCTCGCGACAACCGCCACGCCCGACACTGCTCGATGAGCCCCAGCCGCCCGGCCGCGACACCGCGAAATTCGGCAGCTCGCCTTGAACGCCTTCGACGCGCTCGGATGCAGCGCACGACAGCTCGGCGCCGCTGCCGGACGCGCGTTCAGAGAGCATGCCGCCGGAGGTCGCCTCGCACGCAACGGGCCGACGCTAGATCGCGCGCTGCGCTCGGCGCCGCCACCCGCTACGACGTTTGTGTCGCTGGTGCCTCGGCAAGCGCGGCGCACGCTACCGTAGCGCTAAGTCCGGCCACGACGCTGACGCCTTTGAAAGTAACGGCTCTATTTTGAGGGGTTGGCTATAAATACAACTTTGGCCGGCCATGGGAGGTCTCTTGGTCATTTGAAATCATTCCTAACACCTCTAGAGCTGAGCACACATCCTCCCTCCTCACTCCCTTTGCTTGAGAGCATCATTCTAGTGAGTTGAGGTGATTCAAGTGCACTTTGCTTTGATCTTTGCATCTAGTGGCACTTGGGGATCGTTGTGAGCCTGGTGGTTTTTTGTTGCTTTGAAGAGCACCACTCCTAGCCGGCTTGGTGATTGGTGGAGGCGTTGGCAAGAGAAGGTGAATGTTCTTGGCCACCTCCGGTGATTTGAGAGGCCGTGCATCCTTGTCGGGACGACGAATTGCAAGATAATACATTGCTCGTGTCGGGTGAGTACCTCTCATTTGCTTTGGGTTCAAGAAGCCTAAAGGCATTTGGCTTGGAGTGAGCTCCACCTTGACCCACACGCGGAGAAGGTCGACACAAACTGAGACGTAGCTTGAGGGTGCTCAAGTGAACTTCAGTGGTAAATCATTGTGCTCTCCTTTTGTGATTGTTGTCTCTTGGCATCCGGATTCATTATACATATTGTGACAACATCCCCGGTGATTGGATTGACTAGCCTCGACATTGTGGTATATCACTTCTACACACTTGCATTACTTTCTATATATATTGTGCTAGTGTAGTTTGAGTAGAATCGCTTAGTTAGTTGCTTAGACTTGTTTAGAGTAATCTAGCTTGTTCACCTAGTTGGTACCGAAAGTGACTTAGCCTTTGTGTGTGAACTAGAGATCATAGCAACTAGAATTGTCAATAGGAGGCTTGCCGACAAGTAGAGCTAGAGCAAACGCTGTTTATCGCCTTTTGTTATTCTAACAAGTTTGTCTAGTGTTTTCTAGAAAATTTTATTAGGCTATTCACCCCCGCCTAGCCATTTAGGACCTTTCATCCTGCCTTTGCCCGCAGGATTTCTAAGAGGAGACGGGCCCTCCCCTCGGGCGTGTCGCGGTGGCGCAGGTCCCAGGAGCTCCTTCACGTCCGGGCTTCGACGCCGAAGCCACTGGATGAGGCTCTCGGGTGGTGCCGGCGGTGAACGCGGTGATGATCTCGAGCCCGAGGCCTGAGAGGTTGTTGGTGTAGTTTGGAGAAGCGCCTGATGTAGTCGCGCGTGCTCTCTCCTTCTTTTCGCTGCACAAGCAGTCCCATGTCATGCTCGGCCTCGGTGTAGGTGCTCGAAGTTGCCGACGGAAGACGCCGCGCAAGTCCTCCCGCTGCGGATGGTGACCCTCCCCCGGAGGTGCTTCGCCACGCACCGCGCTTCAATCCGTAAGGTAAAGCCGGAGGTTGCGGATGATGAAGTAGTCGTTGGCGCTCCGGCCTCGACAAATGGAGACGTAGTCCTCGAGCCACGTGGCGGGATCGGCCCCCCGCTATATCGCGCCGGTGTCGGAGCCCGGAAGCGAAGGAAACGGGCATCGCGGGATGCGTGAGTCAATGCCCTTGGCCTCCTTGAGCTCGGGAGCTCGAGGCGCCGCGATCCCGCTTTTCTGAGACCTTCTCCGCGGCGGCGCTCGGGGCGTGGGGCTACGCTCTTGTCTTTCGCCGCTAGGGACGGCCGCCGCTGTGCTGTAGACGCGGCGCGGGCGTCATCGCGGGCGGTGTTTGTCATCGCCTCTGGGACGTTTGTCGGGTCTCGAAGCCGCCTTTGGCGCCGAGCGCTGATGGTGTCACGCGGTATCGCGTTCTCGCCGACTCGCGGGCGCAAGCTGGGACCTCGGATGAGAGGGAGGCTCGTGCTCCTCCCCGCGAACGGCGGTGAGACGCCGAAGCTTGCCGCTTGTCGAACGGCACGCCCGCTGAGGAGCCTCTTGAGCCGCCGTAGGTTCTCCGTGCTCGGGCTCCTCGGGGCCGCAATGGCGTAGGAGCATCACAGCAGCCGCCATGTTCTCGGTGACGCCTCCCCAACACCGGCGAAGCCGCCGGGCCCCTCGCCACGCGCTGATGCGTCTCCGCACTTCGCGAAGCTCGGGCTCGTGTCTCGACGGGCCGTCTTCCTCCTCGCTTAGCGAGGGAGGGCTCAGGCTGCTTGTGTTGCCAAGGCCAGCCTCGAGCCTTGCCCAGCGGTTTTTTGACATCGGCCCACCTGGCTCGGGCGCTGGCCGTACGCGCGAGGGCCGGGGTGTGCTCGATGAGTCGCCGAGGGGCTTTTCTACCGCACCTCGGGGTGTGGCACATGTAGCACCGGGCGGGACGGGCCGATGTCCATCGCCTGCGTTGCCGCAGGGCGCAGCTCGGTGCCCGGAGTGCCGGGTCTGCAGGGCTCGCCGCCCTGCAGTGGGGTAGCCCCCGCCGCCCGGCGGGGTACATCCCGGGCGTAGGCCGCCAGAATTGCCGACCGCCAAAGACGCCCTCTCCCCGCTGAAGCCGCAGGACGACGCTATGGCGATGGAGAAAGTCACGCCCCCCGGTCAGAAGCCCGGGCGGGCTCGCGCTCTAGGATGTTCGAGGAGGTCCTTTGATGAGGACTAAGAAGCTGGGCCACGCCATGCGATGGGGCTCGCAGGGCGAAGTCGTTCTCCGCCCATGCTTGCCAAAGACGGAGTCGGGCGGCGCCGCGAGGCTTTACTGTGACACGCCCTCACGCCGCATCGGGCGGGTGAAGACGGTTCGCGAGGACTGCCCCGCTGCGCCTTGAAGTCGATGGTCCCGCCGCTAAAGACGGTGCTCCGTAAGCCTGCGAAGCCGAAGAAGCCATCGGAGTGAGGATCGCCACACTAGCGCTGCCAGTTCCCCTACCTAGCGCCAGCCAACCGTCGGGTCTAATACCACCGCCACAAAGAATAAAACCGGCACGCGCGTTCATGGCCTAGCCCCTAGAGGCAATGACACCAGATTTATAATCGGTTTGGGGCAAATCGCGGCTCCCTAGTCCAAAGGGTGATCACTATCCGAGCTCAAATGCTCGCATCGGGCGAAGTACAAGCAAATCGAGAGAGGGGGGGCTCCAAGTCTCGTGGATTGAGGCAAGTGCCAATATCGAAAGTGGATGTGTGTGTGGGTGCTATGAAGCCGGTGTTGAACTCCGCCTCAACCTGGTAATGGGCCTCCCCCTTTATAGTTTCCAAGGGGGCGGGTACATGAGCTCTCCTGTTGAAGACTTGAAGAAAAGAAAATACATGTACGTGGGTGATAGGGGTAGAGAGAGCTCTCGTGACGAAAGCTCACTACGCTGGGCAAGAGCTCCCTTCAAGCTCGAGCACCGGTGTCGGAAATTGGTCGCCGCCGCACACGCAGAATCATGGTTTGGGCGGTGGTCGCGCCGCCCTCGCCTCTAATCGTAGTTGAAGGCGCCTTTCGGCATGGGCGTGCCCATACCGCGGATGGGGAGGGTGTACCCCATACGCATTCGCGCGGTACCGGGCGGGGTTGTTTGAGTCGACGGGGCATGACGGTGATCGCCTCGACCTCTTTTCCCTATCAGAGCTCCAAAGATGGCTACAAAGTGGGCCGAGAGTTGTTGAGCCTCGCCGAGAGTAGTTGACCAACCCCCCGCACTCGCAAAGCTTCCCCGAAGGCAGCGGATGAGCTCGCGGCCGTTGCCATAAGGCTCGCCGCGGGAGCTCGAAAGGAGGCGGAAAGAGGTTCCCGGGTGAGGCCGGGCGCTGGTGAGGACTAGAGAGCTCAAGTATCGGGAGAGCTCGAACGGCTGAAAGATCTAATCTGCCCCGGAGAGTGTTGATCAGAATCTAACCGCAATTTAAACACCGCCAACATAACACCAAAACAACCTAGAAATAGGATTTCAACTAACATATTCCAAAGTTTTGGTGTTTATTTGACTTGCAGTGTACCAACTCAAGAATGATCACTTTGGGCCAAAAAATACAAAGAAAAAAGAAATAAAATCAATAAATAGAAAAAAGGCCCAAAGAAGCAAAATGGCAAGCCCAAACAAGAATCGACAAAACGCCAAAAACCGTGCCGCCAAGACCACCGCATAACTTTTCACAAAGAAGGAGGCCCAAACCGCCGGCTCGAAAGTTGTGCCGCCCTCGCTAGGGCGCGCTACAAGGCACTTCACTGGTGCGCGGACAAGCACTCGGCCGGCCGTGCGGGCCCGGCTTCGAGGAGGCGGTTTGTCACCTTCAAAACCGGACACTACCGACGTTGGATGGTCGGTTTATGCGATATGGAAGGTTTTCCTAGGTCGGTTTTGGTGTTTTTAGCACTTAGGCCCCTCCCCTGTGTATAAATAGCTCCCTCCTTCACCTCTCTACACAACAATTTCAAGGAGAAACCAAATCCACTTGTGTAAGAGAGTAGAATTAGTTCTTCTTCTTCTACTTCTTCTATATCTTCTTCTAAATTCTAGAGAGTGAGAGAGGGGAAAAGCTAGAAAGAAGCTTTTTGTTCTTCTACCCGAGTTGCCGCCGCCTCGGTGTTCCACATGTTCCTAGGAGGGCCGAGTGCGGGACTTGTCATTGGGCACCGCCCGCTTTGTACCTCTCGCAAAGCTACTTTTACACTTTGGTAAGGAGTCTTGTGATTATCTTGCAGCTACTTAATTTCCTTCGATATATTTCTTTAGCCGTTGTAGACTTGCCGGATTGGTAGATTGTCTTGTTAAGAGCGCTAGTTCTTGGTGAAGGAACTCTTTGACCGGGAACCTTGGCCAACATCAAGAATCGCGGACCAATAGTGCAAACATTGGTGTTTGGACTAGCGCTCACCTACCTTTTAAGGCATCCCACCTGCTGAGGGGGTAGGGCGTTTGGTCGCGGACAAGCCTTGTCCGGCCCTTGAAATCCCCCCACGCTCGGGCCAGGTCGTAGAGCTAATTGCCGACACCGCCCTTGGGGCGGGGCCGTGCCCGGCGAGTAGACAAATGTACTTTTAGGAATCACCGCCTCGAAAACTTAGCCTATAGATACCTCGCTACTCTTAGAAAACAAACCCTTGCCTTAGGTTGACATTGCACGTAAAAGTCACAACGCGACCGCCCTTGTGTAAAAAATACGCATACCCTCGCTACCACGGGTGAAGTGCTACAACTTATTATTTCCGCGGCGCTTGCGATTTCTCTCGTGCGTAAGAAACACCAACAAGCATTTCGCGCCAAGCCGGACGCTGTCGTCGAAGTTATATTCACAGCCTAGTCTAATTCGTGCAGGACCGTAGTATCCTTTAAACAAAAATACCAAAAAGAGTCCCCTTCGTACTCATGGAGCAAACCTACCCTACAAATCCCTGTCCGCCCTTAAGGGCGCAGCTTAGAACCCCACGCCACCCGCGGCCAATCACAGCCTTCGTGAGTATGAGCGCCCACCGGGCTTTATAGCCATGAAGCCAAAGCCCGGTTTTCGTGCTCGAATATGAAAACCCCTATCATCACTTACGGGAGCTTGAGCAGCTCGCGGGTGCCCCGACAATTGCGTGCATGACACACGACACGCTGAGGTGGAAGTTGTTTCCGCTTCTCTTCAATGGAGAGGGCGACTCAATGGTACTTCCATAACGTACGGGCGGTAAACGTGAGAATGGGAAGAATCACGAACAGTATTCTCGCGGTAGCGCTCTACTCCTATATATCCGTAATCGCTGCCCCGCGACAAGAGATACTCAACTTCGACAAATAGAGGGTGAAACCTTAGTGCAGCCCGACCGCTTTACCACGCTTTACACAATCCGCCCAGACTGCCCATACTAAAACCACGTGCTTTTACAAAGATTTTCGCTAGGATTGGACAGGCAATCGCCCTGCCGCTTGATTTAGTCAGCCGAGGGTCATTTTCCCACAAAACCACAGCTTTAAAGGAGATGCTCTCCTAAACCGTGAGATTCTTGAGAATACCCCTCCGCTAGAACCCATCCGTAGAACCCAAGCGTAAAACCAGAGGGAAGTCTCTTCGGCTAACACCAACCCGTTAAACCTATAGAGAGACCCTCGCCCGAACCCTTAACTCAAGGAGATCTCATGCAAGGATCTCCCATTCTTTGAGGTTGACCTTATCAACAACACCCGGGTGACACCTCAAAGTACCTAACAATGGAAGAAACCACGCCTGTCGCCTAGCTTCCTGAACAACCCCGGATAAATTCTTTCTCCGCAGAGTCTATTAAGGAGCTAATAATTTATAATGAGCACCGGAATGGTTGCGTGAGAGGAAGGACCTTCTTCGTAAGAAATTAAATAAGTGGCCCCTCTACACCAATCAATCCATTGCGTATATCGAGGAAGTTTGGTGGAGGTCTGTATAACCCTACCGGGGATAAACATAATGTCCAAAACCTTTGCACAAGCTTGTGACGAGGAAGCTATTAGGACCCCACAAAGATGGACCCCGCGCGATAGCACCACGCACCACCCTTGAAAGCCGTGGAGGTTATACAACTAACAAATCTTCCTACACAAGGATGTCAAGTTGTCTTTGGATTTTCATATTTTTGATATCCAAGACTTACATCCTCGATCGGGCATCCCTTGAAAAAGATTCTTGAACTATCAACATCCGGGATTTAGATGTTAAACTCGAAGAAAAAGTTTTTATCCCAGCTTACTCGAGCCAAAAACTCGCAGAATGTAACCCTTCCATGAGTATGACATGCCCGAGGAGGTCATGGGGAGTTATGCTATATATGAGAACCCGTAAAATGTAACCTAGAAAAGACGTTTCAATTTTCATTGAAGAAGAGGACGCATTCGTGGGGAACTCATAGAACTTCCTAAAGAGGGGAAGAATTGACTCGGCCTCCGGGTTGAGCTTAAACCCCTACCCCCGTGCCTACGCTTATGTCTTCCTAAATCGGCGACTCACAAGCCCCTCGGTCATCATCATGTTTATGTTTAGTGACCGTGAAACTACCACCTAATAGCCGTCTTAGAGAAACATAGATCGGTCTTCGGTATTCCCTTCAAGATCTAAAAGGGGTAAGCCCGACACTATGCACAATATCGCATCCCTATTGACCCCCTGACAGTACCCCATCATGCGTAACCCCGCAACAAGCAGCTCAATAATGCGATACGTGAAGTCGTGAAGAAGGAAGTTCTCAAGCTTCTTCACGCCGAGATTATCTATCCCGCACCACATAAGTGATTGGGCTAGTCAGCCCAAGTGGTCCCTAAAAAAGGGAGGAATGACAACCGCTGAGAATGCTAAAACAAACTCATTCCACAAAAGACAAGTCACGTGGTGGGAGAATGTGTATTGATAATAGAAAACTTAACAAGGCAACAAAGAAAGATCACTCTGTAACGCCTTTATTGATGAAATGTTGAGTGGTTAGCTTAAACACTCTTTCTTCCGCTTCCTTGATCGGGTATTCCGCTACCACCGTATCCCTCCTCGACATCCACCCCCGATGACCGTGAAAGCAAGACCACGCTCACATGCCCATACTTAACCTATGCCTACCGGTGAGAATGTCATTTGCCGTAATGCACCTCGCTTCTTTTCGGGTGCATGATGTCTATCTTCTCGCACATGATCGAAGAGATCATGGAGGTCTTCATGGACAATTTCTCCGCTTCACGTAAGACCTTCTAAAAGTTGTCTCAAGAACCTAGACCGGCCCTGCGTAGATGCCAAGAAAAGGATCCGTACTTAATCGAAAAATGCCACTTCATGGTCCGAGAAGGCATCGTTTTCGCACCTCGTGGTCCGAGAGGGGGATAGAGGTAGATAAAGCCAAAATAGACGCTATCGTAAAAGCTACCACTTTCTGAACGCCAAAGGTATCCGCAGCTTCCTAGGACACGCAGGGTTTTATAGAAGATTTATAAAAGATTTTTCGCGAAATCGCTAGACCCCTTTATAGCCCCCCTAGCCAAGGACATTACTTCTTTTTGACTTCACGTATGAGTGCTTACACACCAAAACCCTCAAGAAAGCACCACTCATCTCGGCCCCGATCATCCAACCCCTCGATTGGTCGATGCCATTTGAAATCATGTGCATGCCGCGACTATGCCGTTGGAGCGCCTTAGGTCAAAACCAAGGACAAAAGCAAGATGCCATTGCATATGCTAGCAAAACTCGACAGAGCCCGCCTTTAATTACGCCACAATAGAGAAAGAACTCCCCGGCAAGAGTCTTTGCTATCTAAAAGTTTCGGGATCCTACTTAGTGGGCGAAAAAATAATCGCCTACAATGCATCATGCCGCTCTTAAGTATCTTCTTGCCAAAAAGGATGCGCGGCTTTCGCTTGATCCTACTGGATTCTCCTACCCAAGAATTTGACATAAAAATAAAAGATAAAAAAAGGAGTAGAAAATACAGCCAGGATCATTTGTCGCCAAGATGTGTGTAACTAAACATGCAGGAACTACCAATCAACCACCACCGCAAGGACGATTATGCTACTCAAGGTGTCGCGACTTCAACCCATGGTATGCAAACATTGTGAATTACATGGTTGCGTGCTATGTACCACCCGGGAGAACAAGCGAAACTCCAAATGGAGAGCAGACGCACACCTATGGGATGACCCATATCCAGACAGTGGTGTGCGGACGGGCTTTGCCGAGAAGATGCGCACTAAGGGGAGGAAGGAATGCGTATCATCAAAAAATGTCATGCATCTCCCTACGACATCTGGGAGTATTCCGCGACACAAGCCAAAATTTTGGCAAAGGCGGATTCTTTTTTCGTCGACGTATGTACGACGCATTACGGTAAAGAGTTCATCAAGATGTTACAACCGCCAGAAGATCGGGAACATCACACCGGTGATGCAATGCCCCTACATTACAACCTTCAAATAGAAATATTTGATGTGTGGGGCATTGACTACATGGGGCCATTCCGTAAGTCCCATGATTTGCAGTACATCCGTGGTGGTAGATCACGCGGTCAAAGTGGGTAGAGGCACTACCATGCGTAGTCAGCCGATGGCAAACACGCTACAAAAAATGTTCCATGAAATCATCTTTCCCGGTTCGAATGCCACGCGATGGTGATCAATGACGGAGGATCGCGATTTCAAGGACAAATCATTCGGCATTCTTTTGAAGGAGCTCTATGACTCGCACAATATTGCCACCCCTATCATCCGCGAAACCAAATGCAAGCCAAACCTCCAATAAACAAATCAAGAACATCCCGCTAAGACTACCAACGCAGATGGGGAAGGGCCGAAAACAAGCACCCGGATGCTCTCAAAGCATATCTGGACGCCTACAAAGCCCCCATCGGCATGTCACCCTATCACCGGTCTATGGCAAAACCCGCCATTTACTAGTTGAGTTGAGCATCGAGCTCATTGGGCCATCAAGAAGTGGAATATGGACGCCGACCATTGAAGAACCAGCCGAGACAAATCTCCAAACTAGAAGAATGGGAAAAGGCGTACTACAGTGCAAAGCTCTACAAAGAGCGCATAAAAAGATGGCATGATCACAAGATCAAGATCAAAGAATTCACTCACTCGAGACAAAGTACTCTTTATTCAATTCCCTCGGTGAACTATTCTACTAAGGGAAGCCGGAGCAAATGGAAAGGACCGCATTAATCACATCAACACATCGCCACATGGCTTAATCACAATCCAAGATGACGTGAGGTAGATATAAAAGGTAAATCTGGCCAACGCCAAGCTTTCTTCTAATCCAGATTCGATCTTAATCAAGAGCTTGATAGAATAGATTTATGCTTGAAAATTAATTGTGTTGATCAAAGATATAAAAAATAATAACAATAATAATATATTTTACAATTAAAATTGTTACAACTAAAATAAATAAATAAATAAAAAATATTTTATTACATAAAGTAATAATAAAACATAAAAGTTATCTATATATATTTTTTACTTTTGTTTTAAATAAAAGTATTTTGCCTTTGGTTATTTTCTTTTTACTTCTTTGCCCTCACTAAAAAGCATGCTGGTTAATTGCTACACAAAGGATATTTACTTTCTAAAATTAATCAAAGCATAAATCCATTTTCAAAATTTGAATTTGGGGATCAATTAGAGATCGTGCTAAAGAAAGGAACGCGTCTCTCAAGAAACACCGATTCAAAACTTTTGAGAAAGGAAAGAATTGTGAATGAGCTCGACGGAGGGGCGCTGGGTGGTGCGCGCGCACCACCTGGTCGCGCGCACCACTGGCCGGCTTTCAGGGTCGGTGGGATTTCACCATCACCTTCTCATTTCTCTGCTTTGCCAATGGTGAGGTGCGCTTCGAATTTAACCTTGTGCAAGAGAGTAGAATTAGTTCTTCTTCTTCTACTTCTTCTATATCTTCTTCTAAATTCTAGAGAGTGAGAGAGGGAAAAGCTAGAAAGAAGCTTTTGTTCTTTCTACCGCGGAGTTGCGGTTCGCCCTCGGTGTTCACGCGGTTCCTAGGAGGGGCGGAGTGCGGGACTTGTCTGTACTCGCTCGGCATTTGTACCTCTGCAAGCTACTTACACTTTGGTAAGAGTCTTGTGATTATCTTGCGAGCTACTTAATTTCCATCAGTATATTTCTTAGTATTGTTGTAGACTTGCGGGATTGGTAGATTGTCTCGTTAAGAGCGTTAGTTCTTGGTGAAGGAACTCTTTGTGCCAGGGAACCTTGGCCAACATCAAGAAGCTCGTGACCAATAGTGTAAAGCGTGGTGTTTGGACTAGCGTTCACCTACAGCACTGCGGTGCATCCCACTGGTTGAGGGGTAGGCGGCTTGGTCGTGACAAGCCTTGTCCGTCCCTTGAAATCCCCCACGTTCGAATTTGTGTCGTAGGCTAGCTAATTGCTTGACAGCTGCCCTAGGGCGTGGGCTCGGTGCCCAGAAGTGAGTAGACAACTGAGACTTTAGGAATCCTTTGCGAAAACTTAGCCTATAGATACCTCGCTACTCTTAGAAAACAAACCCTTGCCTTAGGTTGACACAGGACGAGGAAAAGCCGCTCGCGCGACCGTCCTTGTGTAAAATCGTCGATACCACAGCTCTACCGCTTAGGGTGAAAGTGCTACAGCGGTATTTCACGTGCGCTATCGCGATTTCTCGCGTAGTGCGTAAGAAACACCAACGAGAGCTCGTGTGCGGGAGGAGCTTGGCGAAGCGGGAGACTCGGCTCTGCAGCGAGTGAGAGCGTCGGGTGAAGACCTCGCTTGGCCCAGCTGGTGAGACGCTCGCCTTATTCGTCCTACCGTGTAATCGAGGTAGCGGGGTTGCTTGGTTGTTGATAGGCGGGTTGTGTGCTCTTGTATGAGTGTCCCAAATGTCGATCCCCACACATAGTATCTATTGTACTTATCATATTTATGTACTTATAAATATATTAAAAGACTCGATCACATATTAAGGACCATGCACATGCCACATGTAGTAAGTGTCTAAGAAAATTATTAATATGTAGCGACAATAAAAATTCAGGTAAAAATCAATACATAAATATTATTAAGCCACATATATCCATAAAGGTGCGGATCTAGGCGAAAATTCAAGCTACATGATGATATTGGTAGAAATCTAATGTTCAAGTTCGCGAAACATATTAGAGTAATCTAATAAAATTCTATGTGCAATCGCCAAAACTTTATTCCACCATATATATTTTGTTTCGAAATACTTTGATGGAGTCTTAGAGCCCGATCTCAATAGAGGGAGTTTCATTCACGTTGTTTCCAAGGCTGCCATGTCATACAAAAATAAAATAAGAAACTTAGATGAAGCGTCTATTCTCAATGGAGAGTTTCATTACGTGATTTTATAGGCATTTAATTTCATGACTTCGGTGATAGTTGATATTAGGTGCCAAAAGAGGTTTCACCAAGATGAAACTTTTTCCATTCCTCTCTCCTCGAGTTTCATGCAAAAATGAACTTTTGTTGATGTGAGCGGCTCTATTTAATATGCATGAAAACGCCTATAAAACCCCCATTGTGACTAACCTTATAATGATACCAATCTCTCCTACTCCTCTCACTCTCTTCACTTTTTGACTCTCACTCTATGCCTTTACCCTCACTCTCCTCTCTTTCTCCCGTCTTTTGCATTAACCTCACTCCTTTTTCATATTTCTTGGGTGCAAATTTATTTTATATTCAAATAAAATAAAATATATCTATGTAACAAAAGCTCATAGGTGCCCATAGTATAAACTTGTCTAAGAATGGGAAACCGTAGCATTATCAAAAAGATAAAACATATGCTCATCCAATAAATATCCATGTACATGATGCCACATCATGTATTGTGAGACTTCTCATTGCCAAAGTCGTTTATGATGTATTAAAAAGGCTTATAATTAGAATGGAGAGGGACACATGTGAAGTTAAAGGGGATACGAGATCTCCCTTTTCTTCTATTTCTACAAATGATGTTTGGACATTTTCATTGTAGAACAACGATCCCACCTCTTTTTTCCCCAAACTATCCCACCATCAATTCAAGAAAGTGCTTTAAACATACTAGGTCAATGGGAGTTGTTGGTTCGAGTGGGTTGGGGAGCAACTGCAGCGAGATGCTACTTGGCAGTTTGCTTTAGGGCACTCACAATGCGAGACTCTATCATAGAGTCTACAAAACTATTCATTACCTTGGGTAATGTGGACTTGGAGTCTAAATAAGACTTGGAGTCTTGTTTTTCACCTCTCTCTTCCATAAATATCTTTGCCACATCAGCGCCGCATCACAAAGTGCAATAAATATGATGGTAATTAATAAGCTTAGACTCTATATGGTAGAGTCTGCATTGTGAGAGATGCCCTTACTGAATTCAAGGAGTCTATCACACGGTCTCCCCGAGCTGTTTGTTGGGAAGGAGGGAAATGTTATAGACTCCTTTGTGGACCAACATTATAGGAGCAGGCCCAATAAGATTAGAACGGCTAACAACAATAGCTGAGCCAATTAGAGTTGGAATTAAGTAGATTTGGAAAAGGAGGATTATTAGCACCTGTTAGTTACAAATTAGAACGTGCACCTGGACTATAAAGGTGACACCTAGGGATTATAATGAGATCATCGAAGGAATAAGAACCTCACCTTCGATAGCACCACATGTGCTTCAGTCGTGGCTGCCGGCAACGACAGACCCCTCCTAGTGATCCGTGGTACCATGTGCATTCCAATTCCCAAGTCTAGTCTCCTCTAATCTCCCCCTTCGCTCACCCCACCACCGGTGCCATAATAGTCTTTTCATTCATGTATTAGCGAGTCAAGAGAGTCACATAAATGGCATAGGCCTTTTTTTAGAGAAAGCATATATAGTTGGCAGATATTAACCCACCATAGGCCTTTTATTAGAGAAAAAAGCATAGGCCAATAAGAATATGGTTTTGGTTGCTTTTGAAGGTAGTCATGATGTTTAGAGAAACATGACATGGACCTCAAATTATCAAATCAATATTTTAAATTGAATTAGATTTTATATAAAAAATTCAGCTTGAATGAAATACATTTGGCCATCACTTAGTGGCCCAATTAGGGATAATTTGGAGTGTTAAATGCAGTAAAATAATAATTACAAAAATAACATAGTTAAAGTTTTTGCAAGTTACTGTGAGGATTTGGCATGTAGCAAACATATGATCATGTTAGTTCGAAAAGATAGGAGCTATAATTGTTATCTGCATAAGTTAAACTCAAATTTGTGTATATTGCTCACTATGATACAAATTCGATGACTTTAGCGGCTACAAAAGGTATTTTTACTTGGGTAAAATAATGCAAATAACCGGTGGTGCAATTTCATTTGTGAGGTCTAAAAACAATATTTTTCATTATATCGAAGCTAAATTGTGTATATTTCAATTATGTTCTTAGAGCATGAGTTATAACACTAAAAGTTGAGAGCAGATTTTGTTGCATAATTGGCTCTAAACTTAGAACAAACCTGTAAGTGCAGCAGAATTTTGGTATTTGTTTTCTAATTAGACCGGTTAGGCCAAACCAGCTTGGTTGTAGCCCACAAGGCCTTAGCGCCAACCAGTTCATGCAGACATTTACGCCCCCCATATAAAAGAGGTGGCTGGCGGGGCTTGAGCTTCGATGTACTACAGATAGGCGGGTGGACTTACCGAGAGGAGAGACGATCTTTGCGATGGTTGTCTCCACGTTCCATGTTAGCGCTTACCAGAAAGAGGTAGGGTAGGGCAACATCCACTATTGTCATGGAGGTGCTGGCGCCAATGGGGAGCTTATCATGGACATGGAGGTGCCTCGTCACTTTCGGCATTGGTTCTTGAGCGCTAGGTTGTCGGTCCCAAATCAAGGGCCACCCATAGGCCATGGTGGTTGGTGTCACGTTTATGGACGATGATGAAGAGGTATATGTGGTAGTCATTGGCTTCTACTTCTACAGCGGTGGTGGAGGCCTGCAGACTAAAGGTCCTTATAGTTTTGGTAATTGAGTGTTAACATTAGGTGAACTAATAATGTATGATATGATTGAGATAATATATAGAAAATTAGTTCACATGTGATGGTGGAATGAAGAAGCTTTTATTGCATATGAGACATGACATGGAGTCATGTGACCAAAGTGGTGAGAATCTAGATGAGGCTTGACTTGATGGACTAGTTGCAAGTGTGAAAGGCTAGTTAAGGCTTTGAAGTCATGGACCGAGGCGGTGAGCTTGAGCAAGACTTGGCTGACGGCGGGATCGGCGCAATGGTGAAGAGCAAGTGAGGTCAAGATCGATGGACCAAGAGAGTCATGTGATCATTTTTTTATCGATGTTAATGCATGTGTTGCATTGGCACTTTGGAGATGGGAGCGGAATGGAAATCGCAAGGCAAAGGTATACCTATAGGGCATTTCATTTCACAAAGCCGGTCATGAGGGAGCTTATAGAAGTTTTGAGCCCGGATTTAGGATAGATGGTCGTACTATCAAGAGGGCAAACTTGTTTGCTTTGCATATCGGTCATCTAGTGCCCTTGGCGATCTAACTGCGATGTGTTAAGATCAAGTAGGCGTGGTAAAACAAGAAGAAAATCCTTTGAAAATGATTGTGAAAATACTAACACATATGCATATGTTGATGTACACTTGAGGTGGTCCGCGCCATCGTATACGTACTCCTTATTGTGGCGGGGCTCCTCTAGACATGGAATTTCTCGGCTCCTCTCCCCAGCATCTGGCCCAACTTATGCGCCACCCATCCACATCCACCTCTTTCGCGCGTGGCACCTCCTCCACCTCTGGGTTGCGATGGCAAATGGTCTGTCCACGGAGGGCGTGGCATCCCCGTTGGCGGCGTCCCTCCCCACCCGCATCCACGGCGAGTGTGCAAGTCTCTTTGCAAACCCTCGGTGGTGGCGCAATAGGACCCCGCTGGTCATGGGGGTCCTCTCCCATCCCCTACGGGCGGTGACCACCTCGACCATGGTAGCGATGGGACTCCCCCATCCGGTAACAACGACATCCCTCCCCATCGCCGCACAACACGGTGGAGGTGTGTCGTACTGCGGCCCTAGTGGTGGTGCGACGTTTCCTACGTACTGGTGGCGCGAGCTTTGCATCGCTGGGGCGGGGACTTATCTTTGCATAATTGGGGGGAGGGACGTAAAATGAGGGTCCTTTGCTTGCATCTGCGGTTGGGGAGGCTATTTTTCATACCCAAAAACATTGTTAACTAACTATTATTTGACACGGGCTTTGGCTACTCTATTGGAGCAGTCTAAGTCATAAAATAGAGCTACCCAGCTTATTACAAGTTCACTCCAAACTTAAGCCATAAATATCCATAAAGGTGTTATTGGCCAGATCTAGGAAGTTACATGATGACATTGGTAGAAACCTCATATTCTAGTTACGAAAACATATTAAGAGTAATCTAATAAAATTCTATGTGCAATCGCCAAAACTCTATTCGACCATATATGATATATGGTAACAATACAAGTATTACCTCCATTCAAATTATAAGCGTTTTGGCTTTTCTAGATACATTTCTTTTACTATGTATCTGACATAGTGTATAACTAGGTGCATAGCAAAAGAAATGTATCTAGAAAAAGCAAAACGTCTTATAATTTGGAGCAGAGGAGTACTACATGTATTTTTTTGTGTATGTGGTGGTGATGCAGAGGTTTGTTGTAGTCATCGGCTTCCATGTTGGTGTGCAATGAATCCGCTAACTTTTCTTGGCAGTCACCGAAAGGACTTTGAACCTCTGTTGTCAGTTTTTCGTCTGCTCTTCCCCTGTTCTTTGCAGGAGTTCTTCCTGACTTGGCGGCAAACACTGTGAGGCAACACTCGCCCACTCACACACTGTTGATCACGTCTTAAACATCGAATGCTTGAATGTAAGGAGACATCGAATGATGGATGAATGTGAAGAGGCAGATATTGAACAACAAGAGACTGAAAGAATGATTGAGAACTGCATTTGCATTATTGATCGACCTGTATTTACGCATGGCGAACTGGGCCCTCAAGAACCACATCAATGGCTGGCTTCCCTTCAAGGATGCGGCATGCCAGTGTTTTACACGGGTCAATGGTGAATCGCAAACATAGGATTAGACCTGGCATGGTTAGCATTAAGCCTAGTCACTAATTAGTGGGTTGGATCCGTAGGACTCATCTCCTGGGATGAGATCACAGATTACTTCATAGTGACATTTTCAAAGGTTCCAACAAGAGTTCAAATACGCAAAGAGTTCAAACTATCGTACATCAGAAGGACGAGCAAACATTGCGCGGTTACTTTCGACATTCAGTCAGGTAAAAGCTAGCATAAGCACCCTACTGTTCAAGGTTTCAGACTTTCAGAGTTTCGGGCACCATATTGTTTCAATGTTTCCAGTGTCGGGCAGCGCCCCATTTTAAAACCCCAAACGATTAGGAAGAATACATACAAGCATCCATCGAGATATAAAAAATCTCATTAGTTACTTAGAGTACGCATATTAGGAAGAATGCATGCAAACACATGGCAAAAATAATACCACATTTTGAGACCCTTTGTTTTGGTGAAAGAATGACAACGATTCAACCAAACGTCATCAGCATCACATCTGGGAAAGTTTCAGATTTATCTAGCATGGAAAATCAAAATACCTTTTCTGACTTCAGTGATCTATAGTTTCACATGTCCAAAATGCAGATCACATCTGGACATTTTTCCACTGCAACAAATGCTAAGAAACAATGGACAGGATAACTTCGAAACATAAATGCTCGTTCATAGGCGCTGGTTCAACATAGCAAGCGAACATGTGCTATTAGGTTTCTGGAATTCTGACACCTATCAATATATAGTAAATGGACAGGTACGAAAGGTAGATTTAGCTTGAGCAAACGCTATTAAGCAGAAGTAGCCTGAACTACAGAAAGCGTGGTACCACGCCGCCTACCTGATTACAGACAAAGACGGCATCCTTAATATGCGTACTTGCCGCCTTTCTAGTTGATTCAAGCAACGAGTAAGTGATATAGGTCCATCCGCATGCATAGCTTTTATCTGCTGAACGGGAACCCTTCATATATCCCGCTATGTCATAAGTTGAGCATAAACAAATACATGATAAACATATTTAATGATAACAATATTTGAACAGGAATAAGATCACGACAAAACAAAATAACCAAACCACAGACAGAATAAGACAAATTTGTCACGGGCTTGACAAGAAATTTTATTTAGAATAATCGGTCAGCACCATTTAAATGAATATGTTTACGATAATTTGTATTAGTATATTAGTATTATATATTGACAAACACAAGGTGTTATATATTCTAGAACAACCAAAAAAACTAATGGTTGTGAGGAAAAAATCTGAGGTATTACCAATTTCAAAAAAGAAAGAGCATGCAGCCATAAATGTTAGCACAAAAAACACGCCACCCATTGAGCAACGGAAATCAAATCAATGTTACGTTCTCTTTTTTTAAAAAAAAATTGTATTCTGTATGTATTCTGGTATGACACTATTCTACTATTATATACTACATAAAAGCTAATGGTCACCTTTTATTTATTTGCACAAACCAAGAAAAATGCAATGATCTGATTGAACTTAACTTTCTGCAATACAACATTCTATGCTGGTGGTGGTGATGATAAGACAGAAGACAAAGAAAACAAATGTACCAAAATGATTGTCATGAAGAAAAAGTAAAATGAAATGATTAACAAGAATAAAAAAAAAAACAAGCATTTGAGTTTCGTCCATTAGCAATAAGCAAGATGACACACTATGGTTCAGAGAACCAAAGCTAATAGAATCACTGCTCAGTACAGCTAAATTCAGACACTTCCATTCATATAATTTTGAACCATACTGTAAAACATGAACAGTGATGTCAGTTAGCTTACATATATTAAGTTGTTTACTTAGAAACGTCAAAACATTGTGAACTCTGTCATCATACACTTCACATTTGACTTCAAGCGTCTTAAGGTATGCATACGCCGCCGACATCTCCAATGGCTCGCAGCTCAGTTTACCTCCACTTTATGATGGTCCCTGCAGTAAATGTAATGATTTTTTTCCAAGATCAATCAACAATCTAAAACAATAATTTATTCTAGTTTCTACGACACATCAGTTGCATTTGAAAATAGGCATTCTCTGAATATAGTTGAAGAGCAGCTTAACACCGTGAAAAGTTTGAGGAGGCAACTTAGGCACCTCGTTCCGCAGGTCGCACCAGTACTCATCAAGTACCAAAGACTTCAATTTTTTTGAAACCAGAGCAAACTTTTTAGGTCTTTGAAAAGCTAAACAATGCAAACAAAGAAAAATAAGTAAATTTAAATGTGGCTGCAGAAAATGAACATTATGACTCAGTATGTAAGAATACCTATATCGGTGTAAAAGATATTAACACCTGGGTGCTCTGGAATTTGATAAACTCTTGAAAGAGAATACTTTGTTGTTGTAATCGGTTTCGCCCGCATAACAAGCACAAACTGATTTTAATAAACTGCTGTTTGTAAGGATGGCATCCTCTGAAGCGATGGAGTCCTGCCGCTATCGACTTCAAGCCATCAGTGAAACAAGATTCGGGCGTAGATAGGCATAGCGCGATGCAAAGACCAAAACACCACGCTGGATGGTTAGACGCTTTTGAGGGATTGTGACGAGATTAGAGATCACTGTAGAAAGCACAAATCAATCTTAAGGTCTTCCAAATTGGGGCAGCATGAGAAGTCAAGCAGTCTGGGGCTGCATGTCAAGTGCTTTAAGCTCAAGATTCTTCAGGTATTGGGAGATGAAGATAGGACGGCTGTCGAGTATGAAGCGAATGTTTCCAAACTGACAAAAGAGATGAGTTTCAGTAGCCCGGACTTTGCACTGGAGACAATACGGATCCAGCACGAGGTGCGCTGCCTGGCGGACGAACATCACTTCGTCCTCGCTGCGTCTAGACTGACACGGAACTCGCACGTGTCGAGCGGCGTGTCTTCGCAGATTTGCAGGCGTAGCCGTTGGCCGACGAACTCAATCTCTTCCTTCGTCTTTCTCCAATTCGATTTCGCCCAACACGAAGCGCAGGCAGATGGTGGACTTCCACGGAAGCATCCCGCCGGTCGTTCGATCGGTTAGCTACATTGAGACAGCTATCAGATGGATCCACGGAGGAAGACGAGGAGATGGATACGCATCTGCATTACTCACC